>JAWQUT010000213.1:189279-208951 GCA_033807755.1 Ellobium chinense
CCCCCCCGGCCTATAAAAATAGGCGTGGTGTCAGGAATTGCATGGCCTGCCGTGGCTTCAAGCATTAGATAAACACTGAGGAAGTGACTCATATTCATCATCTCTGATGACTTAATAGCGTGTTACCTCCCAAGTTAGGTCAAATGCATTGTTTTGTTTGTATACGTGTCTTGAAAATGTTTAGGCCGGTTCTGAGAGATTATAATATCATGAGAGGATCCGGTGTCATATCAAAAATGTATGAACAGAACAGTTTTGTGCGAAAATAGATCTCTTCACACTGAGGCTACATAATGAATCCTGCTTTTATCTTTTTTTCCCCCTAAACTTCGTTCATATAAAGCATGAGAGAAGTCTATAGGTTTTTTTTCCCCCACTTTACAAGTCCTTAGTACTAATTACTGACATATCGCCGTCCAGCGAAAAGTTTTAAGTAAAGAATGAGCATGAAGTCTTAGCATGCAACTCAATTAAAATCATAACTTCTGTTGTGCTAAAGCAAATTCAAAATAGATCTAGGTCATCAAATCCCAGCCCCTGATGCTCCCTTTTTCTACTCTAACTTCCTCTCCTCCTTCAATTCACCTTCCAGGAACAACAACAACAACAACAACAACAACAACAACAACAACAACAACGACAACGACAACGACATTAACAACAACGACAACAAGAACAACATCAAAAAGAAGAAGAAGAAGAAGAAAAAGAAGAAGAAGGAGGAGAAGAATAAAAAGAAGAAGAAGAAGAACAACAACAACATTAACAATAAAGACAACGACAACAACAACTACAACGACGACAACGACAACAACAACTGCACAGCCATCTAATCAACAACACTGCATCCCTAGCCTGATCTAAGTCGTGCGCATTAATTATACATGTGCTTTATAATAAAGAACGATAAATCGATGTGACGCAAACAAAAATTGAATGACGTAGATTTTCAGTCTTCAGTGAATCTGTAGGGAAATTTCAGATTTTCACATGGTCGAACAGCTGCATTATGATGTTTTTAAGAAAGAGACTCATTCGTATTTTACTATGGCTTAATAGAGCGCATGGTCTGAAGAGCAAAAACTCAAGAGCGGCTGAAACAGTAACAATAGAGCGGACACTCCAACTTGGCCTTGCAAGCATCCATTTGTTACGGACAGACCTAGAATAATGCATCATAATTATATAAACAATGAAGGCTGTCCTTACAATGGTCCAGTAGACTCGACCAGTTGTGTGACAGTCAGTTACCGATAAATCCAGTTGTAACACGATTAACTCTAACAGTGCAACAGCTTGTGCAAGAAGGGGAAGCCAGGCAGATCGTGGCCCCTATCTTCCTCATTCGGCCTGGCGTTGCACGCCCCTGCCCAATGTCTCTTGTGTTATTTATTGGCGGGATTAATTGGATACCTTGGGAATGATTTAGCGCTGATCGTCAGGAATATGAGGAACTTCTAGAACAATTAATGATCGTACTGGAGATAGGGGATGGGGTGTGCCCATATGGCCGTGAAATCTGAGAACTTGCACAGTGACGATGGGATCTCTTGCCATCGTAGGAATTACATGAACTCTGCATGTTGAACGCTACTACGGATGTATTTAGCATCGATGCACTTCTGTAAATCTCACCAAGGTAAGAGATCCTATCGTTAATGCACAAGCTCTCAATTAACTGTACCTCGCGGACACTGCATTACAAGGAGCTAAGAACACACTCTGATTTAAAACAGAGTAACTGCACGAGGACAAAAATTCAGAAAAGGTATCTAAGAGACATGAGTGGAATGAAATCTGGTGTCTGACAACTAGTGCTATCGCAAAAGCAGTTGCTCTAAGATCATTGCCAATAATGTAGAAAACTGCATTATTCAGCCCTTTGGTGGGCATTAAATTTTCCCCATTAAATATCCCTAAAATGGTAAGTGGTGCACCATGTTTTCTGCATTATAACCTGTGGGAAAAGATTCTGTCTTTCTTTGTGTTGTGTTTGTTGGAGTTAGTATTTATTTTCTAAAAACTGTTGCCAGTAATGAAACAATTGCATTTAAGCGGATGACGAGTACGCGACCTTTAATCCTGGAACAATTAATGATCGTAGGATCTGCCGGAGAAAGTTGGATGGGGGTAGAGGGAGAGATGGGGTGGGGGGAGTGTGCCCATACACCGTGAAATGAACTGTACCCCAGGGAGAGCTTGTGGAGGGAAGAATAAAGCAGTGACAGGGAAGAATGGGCTGTCAGACAAAGGATCGAAGAAGGAGAATGAAGGAAAAAGTTACTCTTTGACAAGGTAAATCTGTGACTGACGTGGTGAAATTGCAATTCCACGACTTCATGAACAAATCTACAACTAAAGAGAGAGTCAGATTATGTCTTTATGTTTTGTGTTACCCCCTGGTCAATGAAACAACCATTACCATTACCATCATCAGTACCAGCATCATCAATACCACCATCAGCGACATCAGTACCATCACCACCACCACCATCATCATCATGTCAGTTTCTACTCAAAAAAAAAAAAAAATTCAGATCGAAATAACAAGCGAAAGAGACAATTAGGAAAATGATTAGACAAAGCCAAAAAGTTTTTCTATTGTTGTTTTCTGAAAATTGTGGCCATAAACGAAGCAAATGCATTTAAGTCAATGGCCATTAGGGGACATTCATCCCTGGAGATAATTAATCCTGGAAAATAAATGATTATACTTTCTACTGGAGAACGGGGATAGAATGTGTCCACTTGGGCGTGAAATACACAGTGACCAGAGAAGAAATGGAGGCTGCATTCTGGCAAACGAAACTGCACTCAGCGTGAGTTCAACTCAGAAGTCCGACAAATTTCGTGGACAATATCCCAGGATTCTCTTGCATAGTGTTTGGTGGTGTAGGTTAGGAACTTAGGGGCAGGGTTAGGAGTAGAGTTGAGGAAGAAAAAGGAAATCTAAGGACAGTCCTGAGACATTCACGTTGTCTGTGAATTCGTCTCATGTGTGCTTTCTCTTATCTTATTCTACCCATGACCTTGAATCAAACACTGTGTGGAAGGGTCCCACGCTATTGCTCATGAAGGTTGTTAAACAGTCAGGAATTATGATAAGGTGAAGGTAACTCATCTTTCCCACAAAAAGTAAAAACAGATTTCCATGTTGCTACACAAGGCCAACTGAGGCCTCAACGTGACTAAGATAGGCCAGGGACTGCCACTTTTTATGTAATGCACAGCTGTGTTTTTAGTCACAACGCTTGTTTACCAACTAATTATAAACATTATTCACTCTTTCAGGCTTTATAGCCTCACTCTAAGACTTTGGCAAATACGAGATTGTTTATTCCTAGCTGGCTGATCCGGGAAGGTGAATTGGCTAGTCTGAAAATTGCGCTAGAAATACAGAGTGAGCCGGTCTGGGTGATGTGTTGTTGAATGTGCGAAGAGAAGGAGTAATGCGAATAAATGAGGCTAAAATTGTGTACGCTTTTTATCCATTTGTTATGTATGAGACCGTTGTATGTAGATCTTTATCATCATGGAGCAGTGTCGCCAAACGGTTAAGGCGTTGAGCTCAAGATCTAAAGGTCGTGGGTTCGATTCCCGATCACGTTCATGTTGTAAGTACCTTGGGAAAGTATTTCTTTCACATTTTCCTCAACCCACCCGTTTGTAAAAAGGGTACCTGGCTATAGACAGTGGAAGATACTGTCAGAATGTTAGTGATTAGCCCCTGTAAATGGAAGCGGCATTGTATGTTCTGCAGGAGCTGAGAAAGTTCTAAAGTGATAAGGCCTGCTGGGTTGTGAAGTTGCGTCAGCGGACATTAGCTTGGATACGCATATAAACCGCATGATTACTGTTAATGTTGCTATTATTATTATTTTCTATATCATGTGCTGTCCCGTTGCTATGTATATATTATTATATACTCTGTTGTTTGCTCACGCACCACATGTGTTGAATAAACCTGTTAAGCTTTACACGATTTACACGTGAAACAAACTCTTACCTCTGCAGGTTCCTGTAGAGTTTCTGTCTTTGTTATCACAAGTCAGCCCTTTCTCAACGTCACACAGGTCTTTGATGGAACACATGTCACCCAGCTGGCGGGCACACATGTAGCAACAGCCACAACCATCCTTGACAGTGCTGACGCCTTCATGACAGGAGAGCTCCTCGTAAGGACACTGGCAGGGGTAGTGACAGAACTCATTGTCCTGAAAAGAGATGAACGAAAGAGAAAAATCTGAACTTTTCTGTGAGCTCTCAGACACAGCAGGTTCAATAGTTAAAGGAAATCTGGTTTCATCCCTACAAATATCTAACTGACTTAACAAAGCACCTAAAAATATGTAATCCTGATTTCTTATATGTACACGTTTTCAACAACAACAACAACAACAACAACAACAACAACAATAATAATAATAATATCTTTTCATATAATGAAGTCCAATATTTACATGCAAATATAATTTTTACAGGGGCATTACTCACGGGAATAAAATTTCTAAGGTTCATATATTTTATTTCTAATCTATTCTGTCAAAACTTTCATGTGGTCTCAAGTGTTTTCTTCAACAGGAACAGTCACCTACAATTCACTATACATCATGTGAGGACATGTTCAAATTAACATACATGAAAGTCTGAACAATAAATATGGTGGACAGTCGGACAATGCATATAAAATACAAGCAAATAAATATATTAAAGTCACGGATAATCTCAATTTTCCAATGCTTCCGTGAACGTATGAAAGTGCGATTGAGGGGAATTGGCTGTACCTTCTCTATCATCTTAAAAAGCCGAAAGTTTCATAAATATGACCCATCGGCCCACGGGCATTTCTTTATACTGATGGCATAAAAATTCCACCCCCTCCTTATTTCCAAACCAAGAATAGTTTTATCCAGACCTTAATCAGCCACCCCGACAGTGCGAGACTCCATCGTACTCCAGACATACTCCACCGAAATTGGTGGCTCTCACAGCTCCTGGACTGAAGAGGTACCAAAGTGCGTGACAAGAGTGTCCACAGAACGCTCTGGGTTTGGACGCTTTGACCGAATTTAATGCGAAGATCCGATCCAAGCCGCAGCACTTTTCTCTGAATCAGCACCTTCTTTTCTGTAACGCTGTCATTTATGTCTGGCCCGAAGAGATCGACGCTTGAGTGAGAGGGAAAAGCTCACTGGGTTAACATCTGGTCAGGGGGATCGGGTAAATGAGGTCAGGTACTTATGGTTCCGATCCCGGAGAGACTGGAGCACGTTTGGAGGAAAAGCTGTATTAGGTTAACGTCTGGTCGTGAAGATCGGGTAAATAAGGTCAGGTACTTTTGGCTTCCAGATTACTGCGTGGTTCACTTAAGATTACGAAGTTACCATTGGCGCCTCACAATCGGTTCAGCGGGTTAACTGAATCAAACCGAATCCGCTGGATGAATTCGATGAAAACACGCATTCCATGCAGACCGCGGGGATTCCAGTGTGACGGGAGGCAGACTCTACGCCGTTGTTTCAGTTCAGTGCACTTAATGTTACCAAGTGGAATCAAACCAAAGTTACCAGAAGGGATGAAAACAGCCAGACATGGTTTCTACACAAGCAGTCTCTGTATTACTTAGGGCTGAGTAAAGAGTCCAAGGTGATGGTCAAAAAGTTTAATAATTGGGTTAGCCCTCGGACGACATAAGCCGGGGGCCGTATCCATAACCTATACGTTAATTTACGTACTGCGTTAACCACGGTGGATACTACTAATGTTTTGGGAGTTTCCTGTGGTTACCGCAATGCGTTAACTAACGTAAGGATTAAACATGCGGCCGTAGATGAGTAAGATTATGTGTGGGTCTTTGATCCAAGGGACTCGCAGTGCGTTAACTAACGTAAGGATTACGCATGCGGCCGTAGATGAGTGAGATTATGCTTGGGTCTTTGATCCAAGGGATCAAACAAGATTAGATAATAGACTATTCTCAATAATTATGCATGCACGGTCTCCCGGGGACCGCAAGCCACAACTCTAGCAATCATTACTTCCAATTTCCATTGTTTTCATTGTCAGAGAAATACTAGTGGCTGATACTGTCTGTTACAATGCCGTTTATATTGACTGCTGCATCTATTACGTTCACAGACCGTGCGCATAATCTATATATGTTAGTTAATCTACTGTCGTGAACACTACTAATGTTTTGGGAGTTTCCCGTAGTTACCGTAGTGCGTAAACTGACGTAAGGACTATGCAGACGGTCACTGCAAACGCAATCACACTTCTGTTTTGCTTAAACCGAAAGTGAACCTCAATGAAGATGGCTAATAATTATTAAGAACGGTCTGTTTCCGCAGAAAGGGCGCTCAGCACGGAATAGCCTGTTTTCAGATGACTAATGGCAGTGGGTACAGTCATTTTGATCACTGTGACAGATGTATCAACCGTAATCAATGCCAGCAGATGACATAATGGAAGGTAGATCTAAATGGAACCAATGTCCCCCTTGAATGGAGACCTCTGCTCCTTGCGTCCAAAACACTGTTATAAACAAGCGCGTGCGTATATATGTATGTATACGTGTGTGTGTGTGTGTGTGTTGTGTGTGTGTGTGTGTGTGTGTGTGTGTGTGTGTGTGTGTGAGAGAGAGAGAGAGAGAGAGAGAGAGAGAGAGAGAGATTAAGTTTAGTTATGAGTCAGTGTTTTAAGTGCTTTGGATATATGCATGTGCTAATAAACAAGACAATGTGTCTATATGGACAAATATAATAGACCTTGTCTTATCTTATCTTATCTTATCTTAGACTCTTATCTACAGCTCAGTCATTGCTAGTTCAAGATCTTGACTCGACAGTCAATGAAGTACAGTAATGAGTTAATTTCCGGTCGAGTTGAGGGAGTGAATATGCTTATGTTTATGCCTTCGATTCCACAGATTCGACAGAATTATTTTAGCGAAGGAGACATATTCCATTTGGAATAGACTGTTTTCACAAGTAGCTGCGGAATACCTTGCTAACTTTTTTTCATTCCACTTTTCTAGACTCGACGTGACCAGATCAATACAGAGAGGAAACTCTTGTATTTATTTATAGATGATCCAATACCTCGCATGATGTGATGGTCAACGAGGAAGATTACTGGGTTAACTTCCGGTCATCATGATCGGGTAAATAAGGTTACACTTGGAGGTTCAATTCCACCCAGATCGATCGGATTATTTCCATAGTGGGGGCACTCTCCACAGGGAATTGGGCGGATTTCCACAATGAGTAGTGGGTATAGTTCGTCAGTGTGGACGTAAGACGGTGTACTCCATATACACATACACATGCACATACGCACACACACGCAGACAAACAACACACACACACACACACACACACACACACACACACACACACACACACACACAGACATACAACACACACAGACACACAGAGAGCTACACACACACACACACACATAGAGGACACAGACACACAGACACGACGATTAGGGAACAACGCTATCAAATGTCATTACGTTGTTGTTATTATTAAGAGAAAACAACACAACAACAAAACATCTCCTCATAAACTGTATCTTACGGTTCTATGGGGAAGTAAAACCATGTACTGTATTTGTACAGAAATATTGTTTTGTTTTTCATCAAAATCTGTCCCCATTAAATGCACTTTACTGTCACTATAACAACAGATTGGGACTGTAGCTACTTTTATTAAATCTTATCTCTATTAGACGCCGTGCAGATATTACAAGAGCATGGATGTGAAAAACTATATTTTCCTTATATTCCTATGGACCCCACCCCCTTTTAAAAAATGGCCACTTGGAGGAAACAAACTGAATGTTTTCTTACCAGTGATCACCTAAACAAGTGTTAATTCTTTTTTTTTTCAGATTTGGTAAACTGCTTTGTTGAGTAGTCAAGATGAGAATGTACCATCACTTACGTTTTTCGTATTCGGTGACTAAGTCAACTTTTCGGTGAATTATTTACATTACCCGGGCTAAATTTTGCATAGAAAATTAGGGATAGGATTCACATAATGAAGAACACTTTAAGATAATAATAATATTACTAATGTTGTTAAGAAGTCTCGTATCCAGTCCAATGTCCGCTCGCGTGACTTTATACTGTTATTTCCCTACCAGGCCTGATTACTCTAGTACTTTCTCAACTCCCTAAGGCTAACATAGTGCCGCAGCCTTTTACAAGCGCTGATCATTAGCCTTCTGACGAAATCTTTCGCTGCCTATAGTCACGTACCCATTTTATAGAAGGGTGGATTTGGGAAAATGTGAATGAGATTCTTTCCCACGGCACTTACCAACCATGATCGATAATCGAACCCACGATCTGTAGATCTTGAGTCAAGCGCTTTAACCGCAGTAATAAGCATGGTTCTTCCAAAGTATATACCCATAAGCCTAGTTCTAAGTTTTAATTTGATTGCACTATTACTTTTAGAGGTATCATTAGCAAAAATGTCAAGATGAAAATCGTCTCATAAGTTCATGGTTGTATCTTAAGTTCATACATGAAGTTCAAAAACTGTCATCGGAGGAGTTTTAAAACTAAACAAATTGACTGCATTTGACCAGGGGTACGATTTTAGTTGCTGCGCGTTAAACGTGAGGGAAAGTGTGCCCACCTTCTAGAATTAGTGAGATTTTTTGCGCCCACAAAAACTGGAGCTCGACAATATGGCCGCCACCGTCCACAGTTTCAAATTTGTTAGTGGAACTTTTCATCATTAGCCTTATTTTGGAGGAGAATTTGGCAAGAATCAGGGATGGTATGTATGCTAATGAATAAGGCAAAGATTTAAGCATAGCTAACACCACTCTCAAATCTGGGCATCATTTTCTAGCTCTTCCGCACTAGTCGCAGCTACCTTGGCTTGCCCCAGAGACTTATACTTCTGCTGCTTTGGACCACTCACAGAATTAAAGGACCGTCCGTTTCGCGCACCTCGAAAATAAAACAAACGCAATCCTTGTCTAATTCATCGAATACGATCTTTCCTATCAACACAGACCGGACCTAAAGGTCTCAAGGGAGTCAACTGTGCCGGACGCAACAGGCAAAGGGAAGTCACCTCACATGAATACAAGAGAGCTAGCCGCAGCTGGGAGACTGCATTCTCTGCTTGATCGACGTCATTTCTGTAACACAGTTAGCTGTGCTTGACCTACAGAGAGGGTCACAGGAAATGGTAAAGAAGGAAGGCATGAGATGGCTTAGGGATGATGGTCAGAGTACTAGAGTCTCCGAGAGGAGATCTGGCCAGACGCAACTGAGGTTAGTGCCAAGCTGTGGAGCACTCTCTCGGATGTGCAGAGGACCATCGAATTTACAAACAGAGCAAAGCTGAAGGCCTGAAAGAGAACGAAGAAGAAAAGAAGAAGAAGAAGGAAGAGGAGAAGATGAAAAAAAGAAGAAGCAGAAAAAGAAGAAGAAGGAGAAGAAGAAGAAGCAGAAGGAGAAGGAGGAGGAGGAGGAGGAGAAGAAGAAGAAGGAGTAGAAGAAGAAACAAAGTGGGGACATGTTCATCTACTAGCATAGAATATAATATGTCAGTCAAGAAATATGTCACATTTCTAATTTTCACCTTGCTCATAAGGCAACTTATTTTTTGGTTTTTGGAAGTCTCCGAATAGGGCGATCGCTTTAGGGAACTATAAATAGGGTTGGAAAAATTCATCAAAGAAATCAGTTCAGGTTAACTTCACAACTGCAGTTAATCTGAACTGAATCGTTAAGGGGTAAAGTCCGAGGATCAAGTCTAAGTCAGTTCTATGAAGAGTAAGTAGTTGGCAGATCAGATCTGTTCTCCTTGGATTTTAGATATCGGCATCCAGTTCTGGTTCTCGATGTCGTTGGGAACTGAATTGAAATGCTTGATCAAGCATCCAAAATAGCTTTATTTCCGAAGTTTACGTTCTCGAACTGCATTCATATGATCCAAGTTCTGCCCAACCTTACTAACGGTTACGGCGTTGGACTGAAGATCTAAAGGACCTGAGTTCGATTCCCGACCACGGTCATGTTGTAAGTGCCTTGGGAAAGCATTTCATTCACATTTTCCTCAGTCCACCCGTCTGTAAAATGGGTACCTGGCTATAGGCAGTGGAAGATATTGTCAGAATGCTAGTGATCAGCGCCTATAAATGGCAGCGGCACTGTATGCTCCTCAGGGAGTCGAGAAAGTCCTAGAGTGATCAGGCCTACTGGGGTAATGATAGTGTGAAGTCGCATGAGCGGGCATTAGCCTGGATATGAGACTTATAAACCGCATTATTATTATTATTATTATTATTATTAAATACTGGAAAAACAAACCAATCATCCTCACCTACGGAAACAGCTCTACATCGTTAGATTGCCTAGCAGTCACTGAATAGGGCGGTTTATTTTAGGCGACTAAAATACCGCCAAATCTAATCATTAACCGTCAATCATAAGCAACCTACCAATTATGAAAACACCACCCGCAGATGGCGTATTCTTGATTGTGATGTAGGTAATAATTTGGGGGGGNGGGGGAGGTGAGGGGGAGAAAGGGGAAGAATCTGCACCACACATCTACCACTTCAGACAATAATGAAAATTATAATCCCAACCAACTCTTTTTAACACAGAGGATCTGTAATGAATGTTTGTTTGATATCAGATTTACCAAATGAGTTATACATTTATCGTATTCGCGAACCTCTGGCTAGCGATTACCTTACATGTATAACGAATTACATAAATCTGATATCAAACAAACACGAGTTTCAGATCCTTACCGTATAAACTCTAATATAAAAATGAACTTTTAATCGTGAAAAGGACTCTGAAGTGGCCCTCATCCTGTTTGAGACACATCACTCACAACTGAACTGAATAAACCACACAGTTACGCGACACAAAGTAGATCCAAACAGCTAGCAATCATCGATGAAACTCTAGATCACAGAAACATTGTGACATTTCAAGTACTTTAAATCAAATGTTTAACTGAATTGAAACTGAAACGTGAAAAGAACGATGACAAACGATAAGAAAGACAGACTGAATTTTTTTTTAAAATCTAGACTGAGGGAAACCCCACAGCAGTGAAAATAATTACAAAAGAAATGACGTCACATATTCATAACGTCACAAAAGAAATGATGTCACATATATTTATAGGCCTAGATGTTTCCAAGGCTTCCAATTAAAGTATTCGGAAGCAGGTCAAAGGTCAACTTTATGTAACGTATTATTTACCAAAACAATTATTACACACTTTTACGCCACCGAAATAGGCCCTCTTTATATGATACAATGCAGATCAAGGCATGCGTGAAAATGAAAGCTGAAACAAAATATGAAAGCAATTTCAAATGCAATGTAGTTACATCTGGAAGCGCTGACTTTCAAGATTAAAAAAAAAAACAAACTGTGAAGGTTTCAACCACTGGTTAAAAAGAGAGACCGTTTGGGAAGGCTTTGAAAACAAAATAACTGGCGTGGCAATTATTCCAGTCTCATAAAACTCCTTTCACAGAATATCGATCTGGCCACAAAAACATCAGAAATGAAAGTTTAGAAACATAAAAATTGAAAGGCAACAAAATTATTTGAAAATCAATTATTGTCTTTAAAATTCCAGCTGAAAGCGACCGGCAGTCGCCACAGGGAACAAGATAATTGTAAATACAAAAATTGAATTTTAAAAAAAGGGATTGGAAAAATGCACAGGAAACAAAATGAAAGCACTGGGAAAAAAATCCCTTTCATTCAAAAATTTTAAAGAAAAACCACGTCCAACATTTATATGTCAGAGCTGATAACCTTTAAAAAATAATATTGATTATGGTCTAATTTGAAAACGCATGATAGTCTATATTTTGTTTACGGCAAATTTCACTACTTTTTCCAAGACTTTCCCAATATTCCAAGACCTATACTGAGCTGCTTCTCTTTCTTCTCTAATCAAACATCAACTCTATTTAATATAGAGCTTCCAGAGCTCGGAACTCCTATGCTCCAAAATTCACATACTCGTTATAAGGCTTCGAATGGTGCCATCTTGCCATAGGGGAGAGTAAACACAGTCAAACCGATTCAAAATCATTGTCATGAAACTTAAGCGAGTCTCTCATTGTCTTCATGGAATGCAAACTCGAAACGTAACAGGCGGTCCTATGGAGCAGCTTGCCAAAGAAGCAATTGAAGCTACTAGTAATTGATAAAACTCAATTTATCCTTAATCGTCCTGAACCAAATGTGTATTTGGAGATCAGGTGATTGAGAGATTTCGTTGTAGCCATTTCAGTCAAAACGGCAGAAATTTGTTCTCCTCACTTCCACTTCTTTTATGCGTTCTAAGTAATGTAAAGAAGTGTATCTTTGGAACGAGTTTGCTGGGGAAATTTTACGAGTAACTTACGCACAGCACGATCTACCGTAGACCAGGGAATTCCTAACTCCCGCCCCTTCCTCACTAGGAACAGAAAGCTAACAGAGAAACGAGTGGACCCCCCTGACCTTGCTCTAGGCAACTTCCACTCTTTTTGCTCCAATTTACTCTACGCATGGCTTGGTAAACTCAATAGGGATCATTAATTTCATGCAAATCTTCCCCGCTCATTAAGACCAAACAAAGCCACTTTCCTGAAGCATTGGCTGCCTTCGTCCCCCGTCCTGCATCGCACTGTGGTTTAATGTCTTAAATCTTCATCCTAATGCTATTCAGACAGGCGATCAACTCTAATGACCGGAGAAGTGATTGGGGAAACGAACACTGCACTTCAGGCATGTAAAACGTTGTAATGATAATTATTGGAAGATCGGATCGTTGGCGGGAACATTGTAATGTAAGTAGGGAATTTTCATGCTGGCTAGCGAACAACTTCACTGTCTAAAAAGTGATTAAGATAACTAAACTTTCGGTTTGACAGATAAAGCATCGTGAATGAGAAATTAAATTGGTTGTGGAGGGGTGATTAAGTACTTTACTAAGATATGCGTACGGCTACACTGACCTAGACTAGATTTGTCACGCTTATTCCACATTTGCCTCAGTCATCTTTTGAGGTTTTGAGAAATGTATAGCTCTCAATCTGTTGCTAAAAGCAAAACAATACGGCAGATAGGACTTTGCTTGTAAAAGTCTTTTAATGGCAAAAAGAAGATAAATGGAAGATCATAGTAATATAAACAACTCTAATCCTCAAAACAAAAAAAAATAGAAGAATTTAGGCACGAATGTGACGGCTATATGAAAATAACTTGCGTATAACTTATTCGACAGTATGAACAAAAAAACTACGTATAGTTATCTAAATGATAAAAGAGATAACTGCTGGGAGATTCGAAATTAGAAAATTTTAACACGTGTAGGTCTGCATAAATAATGAGAATGAAAATGTGTTTGTGCACAATCTCAAGACAAGGACAGGTTAATCACAATATCTAATGTCGCCTTCATTCTCAACCACTCGTTTCTCCCCTCCCACCTGTAAACAGAGTAGACTCGATAAAGCACTGTGATAATAAGTAGCCTATATCTTATTATTAGGTATGACTTTTTCATGGACAGATCCATTTCTATTATGTCATTTCATTATTTGAGTAGACCCCAGTAATCAGTATGTCTAAGAATATGTATTCCTTTTCCATACACTGAAGGCCATCTTACTTGAGAACCTGCACAATTACGATGGGATCTTTTTCCATCGCAAGAATTACACTGACTCTGCTGAACGCTACTAAGGATGCATTCAGGACCGTCCATACAAAGGTATGAGATCACATCGGTAATGCGCAAGCTCTCAAAAACAAGGTTCCACTGTACATTTTTTTAACGTTAGTATGCCCCACGGTAACCACTCTGCCCACTGTTGCAATTAAAAACGGACGAAATACGATCCTCACTTTGATAATCATCATATCCCTATACAGACCGCTGTACATGAACCGGAAAGGTTATCAAATACTCATCAAATACAGCAATACTAATAATACAGCCCACTTAATACACAAGCAAGTCATTTCAATATTTATTTACTCTGTTTGCATTATGACGCCAAAACTTCTGCATGACAGGACATTTGACGTCACGGTAAAAACACAACATAAAAAAAAACACTTCCGTTCCGTCATATATTTGCTCTTTGTTCAGCTGACTCAAATGTTGTATTTGAATAGAGGGTAGAAATTACTGTAATATTAATGGGATTATGAAGTGGTTACACTCTTCATGCTCGCGAGTAAACACTAGATCTAAGGGTCATACGGAGCTTAAACACTGCACTGGCGCGTATGCACAGCATGCTTGTATCTACAGGTGCTTTTAAGAAGAAAAAAAAACATCTACAAACTGTTTTGTGCCAGTAGATTCATGTCCATATATAATTCCAATATTTGCATCGGTAATATCAATCTCTCAGAAGGGTCGACGTCAAGTCGCTAATTGGACGATCAAATAGTCGTCAGTAAAGATATTGTGAATCCAGGGGAAGAAGAAGAAAAAGAGGAAGCAGTAATGACAGTAGTACGAGCAGCAACAGCAGCAGCAACAGAAGCAGAAGTAGTAGTAGAAGAAAAGGAGGAGGAAAAAGAACAACGTGTAGTATCAGGAAACGGAGGAAGAGGAGGACGAGGAGGAGAAGAAGAAGAAGAAGGAGAAGAAGAGGAAGAAGAAGAAGAAGAAGAAGAAGATGAAGAAGAAAGAAGAAGAAGAAAAAGATGATGATGATGATGATGATGAAGAAGAAGGTGATAAAAAAGAAGAAAAGCATCTGTATCGTAGTAAAACGACTCTAAAGTAAAGGCTAGACGTTTCTTGTCCAGTCAAAGCCCTTCTATCCCTCCCACTCACACATAAACCCGTTCAAGCGTTAGCTGGTAAAAGGAGGGTCAAGTGAGTCCCGTGAGGGGTTAGATTACTTACAATCACATTAGACTAATGCGAGAAAAGGGTCAAAGCATAAGAGAGCCGACGTGACGTCATGTCGACCTTGTCCCGTGTGTAGGGTGGAAGCGTAATATCAAAGAGTGCGTTCTGGATTCGTTGTAGGGACGTACATAGTCTATCTCATCGCTTACTCCTCTCTCAGCCAAAGTTTCTGAGAGGTCACTTTTCGGGATGGAAAGGCACTAATCTCACTAGGGCTCGAGGGTCTCGGATGCCCATCTCGAGCTCTCCCTGTCTCATAACAATGGCTGCTAGTATAGCGCTTCCGGTTTCCGGTCATGATTTTCATGGAAAAGATAACGGACATGATATGTCAGGGATAACAGAGAAAAACTCAGGACGATACAGAAAAGGTTGCATTGCCTGCAGGCAAGGACAACGGATATCCTCGTGCTGTATTTA
Source organism: Ellobium chinense (assembly GCA_033807755.1). Taxonomy (NCBI): domain Eukaryota; kingdom Metazoa; phylum Mollusca; class Gastropoda; order Ellobiida; family Ellobiidae; genus Ellobium; species Ellobium chinense. The sequence goes on from JAWQUT010000213.1 coordinate 204,630, forward strand.
CAGTATGCACTAAACTCACAAGGGGAAGACAACTATAGTGGGACTGTGGAACTGCACGAATATGAATTCTATGGGGCCATCCCATAATTTCGATCCTGGCAAATGTTAGAGTTCTTCAGTAAAATTCTGTTAAAGCATTACAGCGAGTTTGTGGAATTTTGGTAGCACTGCTGTTCGAGATCGTGACGTCTACTGTAAGTCTTATCATATAAATCAAGAGCCTAGATTTCAAGAAAGTCCCTGTTCTGACTACTTTTGGTTGGTTGGAATATGGACCACAGAATTGATAATGGGCGGGGACAACCTGCTTACTTCACACGTTTGACCCAACCATGTGGCTAAGCACTGTCAGTCCGATCGACATTTTACAGAATTTCCACAAATCCATTTGAGTCTACTAAAACCGTCGGGCTCACAGTTCCTCCTCTTCTCAGACCCAAAATAAAATACAGCAGCTCAAAGACCAAAAAATGACAGGGATGAAGTGGTTCCCTAATATGTTGTTACGCATGTNATCTTTAAGAACCATAATTCTATGTTATGAACTCTTTCATAAACAAACATAAAACTGGTGCTCTGCTTCGAGCCCTCTCCTCCTATCTTTGCTTCACTTTCGCTCCCCATGACCTGATAAAAGATACCACCGTGAAACAATGTTCTAAGATTAAAAATAATTTACAGCATCCTTTTCTAAACACGGAAACAAGAATGTTAAAAGACAAAACCATCTCGAGAGATATTACGCTTTCGTTGCGAGCGGTAGTTGGTAGGTGGCCAAAGGGAGTTGCCAGCGCTGTCGGGCCGAAGCTGGGTGTCGATTGAAATTGGGTACGAGAGAAGGGCAAAGTGTAATAAACCCGATCCCCTAGCGTGGAAAAAAGATATCGCAGATTTTCTTGGACGTTTCTTCATTAATGATCGAGCCCGGACCCTTCGGAGAGACAGCCCGACAGGATAAGGTCAGCTTTAATTTAAAAAGCGAAATCGATTGAGCACTGACTGTTGCCAACGACGCTTTGCTTCGTAGACTGTCGCTTTCGGACTTTCTGTTTGTTCATGATGTTCTCAGGAGATAGCCGCGACAGTGGAAGATGAAATGGATCCTGTCGTGGGAAAAGGGACATCTGAGATGATACTATGGAAAGCAAGCAAGGGGTCGCAGTCTGGCGGGGGCAGGTGGGGACAAAGGAAAGAAGAGGAAGGGGAGGAAACTGTGGTCAGCAAAAGGGCGGTAAGCGCCGTGCTTTGTTTTAGCTTTCTATTCATCAGACATGAAGTTCTATCGTTTCTCAATCTCATAATAGCCGTTCCACACCATCTCCAGGGGCGTCGTAAGAGCGCAGTCTTGAATTGTTTTCGATAGGGATGGTAAACAGAAAAGGAGTAGGCGGAGAAACCAGTACTTCAAGGTACGCCATATAATGTGAAGGTTGAGAGAGAAGGAAAGTGGTTAAGGGTGACAAAACGGGACCATGCAATCCTCTAAATCCAGTAATTTCTTAAGAGTGAAACTATAAACATATATATTTACATGTGTACGTCGCTAGAGTGCACATAACAAATATTCTAACTGCCTGCTGAGTTGACATTAATAATAACAATGATAATAATGATAATCCTCATCATCATCATCATCATCATCATCATCATGAGGCTTGCAAGTCTTGTTGGCCATGCGTTCTCAGTCAACTTTAATTATTATTACCACAGAAGACCTAGTCATTTAAAAACTGTCTCAACTCCCCGGGAAACATAATACAGATACTGATCGTTAGCATTCTGATAGTATCTTTCACTGCCCATCCACTGCCTACACAAAACATACCCATTTTACAGACGGAGAAAACTGTGGATGAAATGCGTCCCAACTTTGACAGCTGTTGGGAATCGAACCCACAGCTGTTTTTTAACTTAAGTCCAACGCCTTAACCATTCATCCAAGCTGTCTCACGTTGCCTTTGTTTGCCACTGTTCTAGAAGAAGGTAAAGGGAAATTCACACTTCCAAAAGTGTGCGACATCATAGGAGAAAAACTATCGTACTGCACCATTCTTTCTCTTACTCCGCATGATCACAACTTCTCTGTTGCAAAGGATGGGGCGGAGAACGAGGACGGAAACTGTGTGATTCAAACATACATAAGCAATCACTTACTTACACACACTCAAGCCCTCGTGTGCGGTAAAGTACACGTGAAGACACACGTGCTCACGAACACGTCCTTCCAAATATACATCCAGTGCTCACCAGCCCGCAAACAAGCTGGATTAAAAGATTCTGTGTGGCAGATCTTAATTTGATTTGGGCTGTCGACGTTTGAAAGAGGTAATTTCTCATAAATCAAATAAATTGTAAGACCCCGAGACGTGTGTAAGGGGAGAAACACTTCACGTGCGTGTATGTGTGTGTGTGTGTGTGTGTGTGTGTGTGTGTGTGTGNGTGTGTGTGTGTGTGTGTGTGTGTGTGTGTGTGTGTGTGTGTGTGTGTGTGTGTGTGTGTGTGTGTATGTGTGTGTGCGCGTGTGTGTGTGTGTGAATGTGAGAGAGAGCGAAAGCTCGGAGGAACGAACGAGAGAAAAAAAGAGATGGAGGGAAAAGAGAGAGACAGAGAGAGAGAGAGAGAGAGTCACCGAGAGAACGAGAGGAGGGAAAGAGAGGAAAAGAGAATATAAGAGAGAAAAGAAGGATCTGTATCTGCAATGTGGTTTGAAACACCTAAAAAAGTAAATAAAAATCCCGCCATCATCCTGGCTCTATGGACAGAGCACAAAATTGGCAATGATTGACACCTAAAGTCTAATCGAATAGAGAAAATGTGAACGCTACGAAAAAAAAAACCAACAAAAAGCAGAAGTGCCCCATATTCTGACGATTTTATCGCCCTTTCCACTGGACGGAGTACATGAGATTCCCTCAAAAAGATTCTGGTTTTTTCCTTCTTTCACAACGTTCCACCCACGGTCTGGGAATGAGCCAGACATGGAATCGTCTCAAAGAGCGTCGACAGCCAGCCATCATAATCTGTGTGCTAAATAACAAGAGCGTCGATCACTCCCTCCAGCACCATTAAACTGATGATAGGATTGCGGGACAGTTAAGAAGAGCCTCCAGTACAATATTAAAAAAAAATCGGATGAAAAGACAATATTGGCTTCAGAAAGTTTTGGCATTTTTGGCAAAGAAGATCCGGGAGGAGGGCAATCTAAAGTGGAATACCGGCTCTATAGTTACATACATTTTACTGATTTCGCAAAAGAAAATATCATATTCCTAATTTTGAGACAACCTGTAGACGAGTGCGTCTAACATATAGTCTCAGGCGATTTATATTCTCAGAATATTTAAGAATATTGAAATTTAAATGAGTTAAAATTAGTTCTGAACCGACGAAAATAAAAACAAAGTGACTCTAGATAACAAACTGATTCGTGTTTGTTCGAATCCGTAGTACACTTTCCATAAAACTGCTTTAAGAAAGATACATAATTTTAATGTAAGCGTAAGAAAGTTATTCGCTTGCAAATTTGATCGGCAATCTCTCACAGTGAGTTTTGTGTGATATGAGAAATATTCAAAGCATTCACAAAGATGTAGCCTTTGCTACCCAGTACAGTATAATTAGAGTTGGGATTTCACTGAAAGCCGAAGTCCAATGAACTGACTGAACAGCGCTGGTAGCTACTTATAGGGGAGATGAAGAAGGGGCCTGAGTGCATTGCTCCTTGATTCCACCTCTGACAACGCCAATGTCCAATCATCTTCTCAAGACACCCCTGTGGACCCAGAAGCAACAGAGGCCGAGGCAGGCTCACTGCACCGATACACGTCGATAAAGCGCGTTCATTTTGCGCGCTTCCGGTCACTCGGCCAGACGGGAAGTCAGCTAATGAACGCTTCTGTAATTGACGCATATCACATGGGCGAGTTCGCTGAGTGAATGCTGAATGAACGCGTGTGTTTAGGGCGGGTCTTTATTTCCGCATTGCATTAGATATTGAACTACGGCCAGTGCTGATCTGATGGAAATTTGCGTAAGAACGTACTGAATGTGATGGGTCTGTAATGAATGAAAATTATAGTAATAGACTAGGTCCATTGCGTAAATGACTGTTAGAAGGCCCTAGCCCCAAATGATAATAATAGGCCTGGATCGAAGAATGATGAACCTGAGGTAGTTCTGTAGATGGCAGATTCTCAATAAATAAGATACGGGACAAGGTTTAAAGGGCGCTGATTGAGAGAAGTACAAATGGAAGACGATATCGAAGATGATAGACCAGAAGGAGAAGAAGGCACTAATAGAGAAGATTAAAGGAGGATCTG
>JAWQUT010000213.1:209683-225609 GCA_033807755.1 Ellobium chinense
ATGGATGTATTGGGTTGTAGCAAGCACAAAAATAGCCTAGTCTGCAAAATCATATCTCTAGGATAGGCAGCTGCCAATGACTGTGACGAGTCGATTTATGGACACTTTCACAATATGTTTCATGGATACAAGACTCATAAACCTCATTATTATAATTAATAATTCTAATAATATTATAACTATTAATGATAATTATTAGTATTTATCATCACTATTAAAATTCTGAACAAAATGGATCTAACATTTGCATTACATCTAATTTATGTGAAATGAGGCCAGTTCCAACAACTCTGTCCATCACTGTCATGCATGCAATATACAGTCAGCAGTTACCAAAGCCTATCATGGAGAAGAAATACTACAATCTAATTCCACTGACTAATCGATGGTTTTCTTCAAAGGCCAGACAGAGTGCATAATATGCTTTCCAGCAGTTTGCCGTTCAAAACGAAACAAATCGGTAGAAACGAATATCCTTTCTTTACCTCACACGGCACATCCCATTCATCCTCTCCGCTCCAAATCTTTCGTCTGGCCATTTCTAGCTCATATTTCAAATGCAAAATGCACTCGGAAAAGGCCATGAACTGTTGGGTAAAAACAAAATAAAAACCACAAACTACCACCTTCGCGCTCTTTTCAGCTAAAATCCCCGTATTTATGCTGTGTGTTGTTGTTTCTTTTTGTCGATGTTTCAAAAATGATTCTTTTTAGAAGCTTTGCAGACAGTAAAACGGGAAAAGCTCAGGAAAAAAAAATGTATACCTCTTGGCTGAGCAGGTCAGATTAAAGCTGTACCGATTCGAATCCAAAGCATCGCAAAAAAAAAAAAAAAGCTGGCGTCCGTCCAAAGTATTAACGTCTACTTTAATACTTACATTTCTTGTGATTCAAAGCATGGCGATCGAAACACGCTTCTAAAAGCAAGGGCAGACTCAGACTATGGATGTAAAAACCAAAGATTTCAGTGAATTCTGAGATACAGCGTTCTTTTTCCACAAAACTGGTCTTCAACGACGGTCATAAAAACTTTTGACATGATATTAAGTTTGACTACCTGAGCCAAACTCGTTCCAATAGACTCTTGTTGAGAAATGTGGCAGTATATGCAGTACCACCAAATCATCTTTATGATGATCGCAGATGACCCCCAGAATTCATCAAACTCTGGATAAATGATGACTGTTTTCTTCATATTATATCTTTGTAGAGAAGTAGGCATGTTTGAATGACGTAATCCAGTGCAAATAAATAAATAAATAAATAAATAAATAAATAAATAAATAAATAAATAAATAAATGATTTTTGAAAAAACTCAGCCACTTTAGCTTTTCTAGCAATCTGTTTCAACCAGCTGTGCGTGATGTGGAATCTAGATTTGAACACGGGGGTGTATCGAGATCGGCGGGGCCATGTCTTGAAAGCAAACAACCGCTGGAATTGATGGCGTATGACCATTCTCGCTCCAACAAACACCGCGCCAGTTTGGATTGAGCGGCCATTCCAGAAAGGAGGAGAACCGGTGAAGGATTCGATAAATTAAGAATGTCGCCAGGGAGTTGGATCGTAATCTCCGCTCCAGTACCTCGCCCATCATCAAGTGGCCGCGGTCATGTCCATCCGGGGCCGAGGAAAGTGACCATTTCCCAACGTCACATCCGGTTATCGCGGCCATGTCACTGTCCGGGATGTTGCATGCCATTCCGATTTTTTCACACACGGAGGAGCCTAGGGATTTCTTCTATTGTTCCTTCGTGCCATTCATTCTGATATTCTTCTCATCTGCAGCACTTGTTGACTATCTGACAGGCAACATGGCGTGCGCCTATTACAGCCAGGTCACTGTCCGCAGTGATGCATGCTGTCTTTATTGTCACACGTTATGAGTTGTTCGATGCCATTCCTCTCTTTGTATCCTTTTCTCTCTCCTACGTGATTCTCACCTAGCATTTTCTAATCACCACCTGACCATTGATAGCGTCACTTCTTCCTTATCTAAGTCTCAGTTTTGAGTGCTGCTGTCCACTTCCACGCGTTATGCCCCTGGATGCAATATCTTTTTCTCTCTTTTTGCCTCCTCAATTTCCCCCGTGCTCTCTCTCAAGGACCTCACGTAGCACTTGCTGACCATCGGCTGAACTGCTGGTAACATTACTCCCTTTCAATATCGTCATGTCACTGTCACGTTGCTGATGCATACTGTGTAAATTTCTGCACATTTCCTATATGCAATCTCTCTCTCTTTCTCTCCTTCCCTCTGTCTCTCCTCGTTTTCTAACTTGCAGTGCCTTCTTATTGTCATAAGCACTTGGTAGCCACTTGTCCACCATTTGATGATGCCACTATCTACGTGATTATGTCAATATAGCTGAACTGGTGACATTGATATCATACAATCTATTGATATCAAAACGCAATTCCTCTGTCTCTCCCTTTCCTATTTTTTTTCTTACCTGTCCATATATTCCCGAACACATGTTGACCACTGGTTGACTACTTGTTCCGGCCATTCCTCATTAAAATGGTAGTGTAAATTTCCCGCCTGATGCAAGCCATTGTGATCTTAGACACTTATAAGTTCCTCGATGCAACTCTGCTCTCTCTCTCTCCTCCTCCCTACGCTCTCTTACTTGTCTGCAATCAGGTTTTTGAGTACCGGCTGATCATCAGCTGGCCATTTATTTCAGCTCCTATTCTCTATCGCACTGTCAATTTCGCAACTAGTGTTGACAATTTCGCAGTGAGTGCTGTCAATTTCGGAGCTGGTGCTGTGAATTTCGCAGCTAGTGCTGTCTACTTTGGTTTCACGCATAAGGGTTACATGCACTTAGATGACTATTCTCTATCTCCTCCTGTCTCTTTTACCTGTTCAATTGGTATCACTTCCTGCCACTGCCGCACACTCTAGAAAAGCCATTTCCTGTCAATATGACAGTGTCCTGATCACAGCTATAGCCGGCTTCTTTGATATTCACAAGACATTCTGAGTATCTAAATGCAATACCTTTACTGCCATCTCTCTCTCTTTTCTCCTTTGATTTCTTACTTATCCACTTTATTATCCTTGAACCCTTGCTGACCACTGGATGTCCATTTTGGTATAACCAGTCCCTGTTAACATGGTTATCTTCTAGCGGAGCTGGTGACCGTGTTCTGAAACTTATTCAGAGAGGGAGCGGGCATATATACATCCTAGCAGTTAATTTAATTCTGCTAATTTCTGCCAATTCTTGCTATTTACCTGGATTGAAAAGGATAAATTTAGAATATATTAAGCAAGACATCACACACATCCCATAAAAAGCTTACGCCCTGCAACGGCCATTTTAAATTTTTAACATGAAGTAGGAAAAAATCAAACTTAATTGCTGAAAGCCAAATCTTGCATGGTCTAGGAAGATAGCATGGGTGAAGAGTTTGGCTATGGAGGGATCACACAGTCGGACAGATGTACCCAGTGCCAGGGTCAAGCAGCCTAAGCATGCTTTAACTTAAGATCTAGGTTAAAACATAATTTAAGGGCAATATCAAAGGGCTCTTCCAAAGATCAATGCTGATGGTTTGGATCGAACACCGGAAGTCCGGCAAATTATATGAACAAAATCGAGAGGCTGACACGATGATCAGACATGGAAGGGATTGCATGCCGTTTGCAAATGCGCCCTCTCTTCCTGTCTTCTGTCCTGAACAGCTTACTTTTTATTCACACAGAGGTACCAATATGGTATTACATTTCCACACAGAAGTTCTTTCTCCACCAAGGGATCATTACTTCGGAATCCTTTTTGTCTATTTTATCCCTTTGCCTTCTAAGTCTGGATCAAACAGCCCCACGACGCCAGTTGGGCGCGGACAACGATCTCATAAAAATTTCAGAAAGGGCCAGAGCTCTAATATGTGCATTCATACATAAACTGGATATCAAGGGACACATTCTCGGCCAAAGAAAAGCCGCAGTTCGATTTCCATCTACATGTCGTATTTGTTAGGGTCTGCAGCACACTGTTTGTCTCAGCCATTATGAATTCGCCCCCAAACAACCTGCTGTCTGAATGACGAACGACGCCACAGCTAAATATGCAGCACGAAAGGGAAAATATTGAAAACACAGCAATTGTTGCGTCCAAGATCAACTTGCTATCCATATCCTTCCCACATTTGTTTAGAACCCATTTGTCTGAGACTCAATGAATATCACCTATTCCGTCATTCTGTGAAATCTTCGTGACATTCTATATTAGTTTAACGGTTTATGTTGGATTTCCGTTATGTTCTTGAACAACACACGGGAAATACTTTGTTTATTTGGGTGCTGGATCGACATCATGGCACGAGGGCACCCCCATATAATATATACTCTGTTCACCCCAGTAGATAAGCACAGCGTGTGAAGACTGATTGTTCCCATCACCATGATATAAACTTATTCCAGAACTCGAGCAATAACGATGGGATCTCTTACCATCGTAAAAAAATTACACAAGTCTCACAAGTGCGTCGGCACCAAAAGCACTCGGAGTAGTGTTCAGCCTACAGAGTTAATGTAATTCTTACTATGGTAAAAGATCCCATCGTTAATCCGCAAATTCTGAACTGATATTGATACTGGAAACCGGCAAAAGCAGTTCAAGTATCTGATTACAGATTGTTTATATATATTGGGTTCTAATGTAAGTTTTCGGCACAGTTATGGATCACTATCTAAGCTTAGACTCATTGCAGGCCTCCGACAAGAAGGTGTATTTTCACCACTGCAAAAATATTCAAAGGGAAATCTGCCGCCAGTAGGATTCGAACAGAGGATTTTTTGTAGGTGCTCTCCCCTCGCCCACCCTTCACAGGCCCCAGTGATGCCAGAATATCTTATGCAAGACCCGGATTACCCATGTAAGAGCTCATGTTTTATCCATATTATTGCGATTTCTTTGTTAATGGGTCCAGCCCATTATGAGACCCATTGTTTTGCTCGTGACCATGCTCCATTACGGCAGCCTATATGCGGTCCGAGTAAGGGTGTGTTAGCGGGATGCGGCATTCTCTATAACAGGAGAACTCTGTATCGGATTTAGGTAGGTCTCTATCACTTTTTTGAGCTTTTGCTATTGGAAAATGTGTATTTGCCATTTAATCACCTCATTATAAGTCTATAAGGGCTCTTTTAGACAATCTGCCATTTCATGCCACGTGTCTTCATTACATGGAATTTAATATCGTCTGCAAAACTAGGAAAATCTGGGTTTTTGTTTTTTTTTTAGGAATTAAAGTTATTTAGCACGCCATCGGCAACTTGCATTTTAGCCTCCAGAGATGAATTAAAAGAATATCAACCAAAGCTGCCGCAGCAATGGAGTAGAACAGTAGGTACCCAGTGGGCTTATGACCCGTGACTGTGTCGATCATGTCGCACTCTGCAATGCTCGGCGATAGGATGGGATAATGAGTGGAAGGGGGCAGGTTGGGGGGACCTGATGCTCAATGGTCCACGGAGAGTGTGCACTTTTGGTGCCAAAGAGCAGGGGCACCTTGCCCGAGATCGGCCCTCATAATATGATCTTACGATCTAAACAAAAAGTACGTGATGTTCTAATGTGTCCGAAAGCAAAAGGCACTCCAGGCTTGCCATGGAAGAAGTAGAAGAAAAAGAAGAAGAAGAAGAAGAAGAAGGAGAAGGAGAAGAAGAAGAAGAAAAAGATGACCACCACCACCAACAACAACAACAAAAAAAACATCAACAACAACAACGACGACAAAAGGATGATAACGACGAAGGCAGCGACAACATCATCAACAACAACAACAAAATAACAACAACAGCAACAATAACACAACAACATCACCAACGATGACAAGAACAACAACAACAACAAAATAACAACGACAACAACAAATCAACAACGACGACGACAACGATGATGATAACAACAATAACAACAACAGCAAACACAACAATAAAACGCTAATGGAAAGGATCGAAACCTATCACAAGACAGATTACAACCATTTTTTAAAACTTAAACACCATCATTTTGTAACTGAGGAAACCGGTAGTTACCATAGAAAATTGGTAATCCATTCCCTTGCAAATCTTCTTCGCATGTAATTAACCCGCAGCATAAGAGGCTTATCGCTTCCTTTTGCCACTTCCATCTCTATAAAGTTCTGTACCAGTCATCCTTTGTTTTCATTCAGTGGACACAAAGGAATTTTGCTATCCCCAAATCCCATCAAATTTGCTGAAGAGTTGCACAGGAAATTACAAACCGAAGAGCTAAGATATGCATGAAATTTGATCTTCAAATGAAAAATAAATGCCGCCATTATGTCAGAGTACCAGCAAGCTCATCAAAACATTTTGATCAATCACGCTTCAGACCACCCTATTCTACAATGACATGCAATCAAGACAACAGAGAGATTATTTTTTCATTATGTTACAGTACTGGCTTCAAGAATCACACTCACCACTAGTTAGCGAACACAGATTAGGACTAGAAAACGCGCCGTCTGCGCATGCGCTCTGAGATTAATATGATCTTTCAAACGGATCATTGCGAGAACATCGACATCTCTCTAGATTAAAGGGCAGTCTCAATCTTGTGATCTTTGAGATTACGTTCAAGTTCAAAGTAAAGAGCATTTATCCTCACCACAATAGGTCATCAAATATTTTTGGTTTAAATATCGTCGGTCTTGGCAGAGGACCGGCCAGGCTGCTTATACATCAGATATAAACCTGGCCGGTCCTATGCAAAGACCGATGATATTTTGAATGTCATCTACCCCTTTATGCTTTCCCGCTACAGATAAAAACATACTGAAAAAAACAGCATCTTTATTAGTTCCGAAGATTTATACTTTTAAGTATAATCTCGTATAATTTTCTACACTCCAATGTAAAATCTTCCGTAAAAATCTCTTATCATTTGTATTTTTGCAGAATGACCTAACAATAGCCTGTAAAACTGTTTTCTAAAAGTATTTTGTCTACAAATTGTTAACATAAAATTGCGGTTTTGTGGATTGAACGCGAAAAAAATCTGCCTTTTTTTTCTTCTTTTTAGGAGGTGGAGGGGGAAGGGGGATAGTAAGAGTAAATAACTGCGGACTCAGAATTTTCATCTATGAGGCAAGAATATTTATTCCATCGTTGTGTTCCTAAACGACATTTTAAAAACTACTTCCTACTATATCTTATAAGTAATGTGCTGAAAAACAAAGAAATATAGTCACAAGGCACTGTGATCAATTTTTTGACACTGAAAGACATAAAATTGCATTAGAAATTGTTTTCCGTGATTTTTCTCGTTTTGTGATTTCCAATCAGCTGTAGGTCTAAGTACAAGAACAAACGCTGTGACAGAATTTGTAACGTTATAGCAATGAAACTTTCTGCCACTGCTTATCATCTTTCTTGCCCTCATCACAACAATCGCTTTCCTCTTTTCCATGGTCTCTCTCTCTTTAAGGTATGAACGTGCTAAAGGTGAATGACAAAAGGGCACGCAATCTCATATTACAGTCCCTATAAAATCAGAAAATTTGCAATGGAGAAGAGGGAAAGGACTTGGATTTGCTTTCTAGAGGCATAGATAGATGTATAGTAAATACTTTGTATACTCCGTATGAGTGTGAAGGAAGGATGGATTGCTACACAGTTATGCAGTTATGCTAGATGCGAAAAGTTCTCATGTTTTTTGCGTGAAAAGTTCTAAAATATTAGTTGGTCTCATTCGCTAGCGAAGTTCTCAAAATCTAATTGGTCTTGAAGCATATCTCAAGATGTCAAAATTTGGAGGGAGAGTTCATAAATATAATAATTCTGTGGGAAGTATTTTGGGTCCAAACAACTTGATCAGTCAGTGAGGGATGTAAAAGCTTACACACCCAACTTCTCATGTTTGTTGCGTGAAAAGTTCTAAACTATTAGGTAGTCTCATTCGCTAGCGAAGTTCTCAAAATCTAATTGGTCTTGAAGCTTATCTCAAGATGTCAAAATTTGGAGGAAGAGTTCATAAATATAATAATTATGTGGGAAGTATTTTGGGTCCAAAAAACTTGATCAGTCAGTGAGGGATGTAAAAGCTTACACACCCAATAGGGAAAAAAAAACTATTGGCATCTTCATGTCTTAAGAATAAGTATCTTCCTTCCTCCTCCTGGAATTCTATTATTTTTCACATTCTTGCTTTCTATGTGTCAGAAATGCTCCATGAACAAAAAAATACACACACGATAATTATTTCTCTGACACTTCCCACAACATATTGCAGGGAAAACAATATGTTCTGTAAGAAAGCTTTCAGTGTTTGCTTTAAACTCACTGAGAAACAGCTTGTTTCTGTTTCTTTGTGCCTCTGTTTCGCATTCTCCCTCAGAACTTTTATTTTGACACGTAGAGAACACGCTTTAGACCTAATGCGACTTTACATGTTTGCGTCACTTCAGTTTCAAACCTCAGTGATGAAGATACATGTTTGTTTATTCTGGTTGTCGCTAGAAATTTGTCTGCTGGTGCTGTTTGTTGTTTTTATTTTTCTTTATTACAATATTAAAAGAGATTTCGCTTAAACCTAATTCCCTTTAAAAGCAACAGCTTTCGGTGTAAACAATGACGAAATTTTGATTAGAAAAAGTCACTGGCTTATCGCAACTCTGTTTAAGAAGTAATTTTCTGTATTCTCAAAAACGTGTAGTTTTCAAAGCGAAGTTGACTGCACTTAACAGTTCTGGCTCCGCTATTGTGACTGATGTAGTTGGAAACGTCGCTGTTGTTGGTATTGTCCTCTTCAGCTTCCTCGCTTAGTTTTTTTTTTTCCCAGCGGATTGTGAGTCGTACTCAGAAACTGAAGACTTTCAGGTCGAAAGTTTATGACCGTGTTTGACCAGCGAGCTGAACGGTTTACGTTGTATCGTCCTTGGGAAAGACACTTCACTTTCATTTCCTCATTCGACTCGGGTGTAAATGAGTACCTGGCTTTAGAGCTGGAGGGAGACCAGGGCGCTGCACCGCTGGCGACCGGCAATGACTTTGTTATGTCTTTTATTTGTAATATTATGTATTTACATAATATGTAATGTGTATTGTTATATGTGTTTGTATTATGAATGAGATATATAACATTATATGACACTGTAAAACAATTTCCATACGGGGTTTATAAAGTCGTTTTTTTTTTTTTTTTTAAAGGCCCGAGCGGGGTATAATGGAAAGCAAAGGCATGATGAGACTCTTCACTAATTTGAATGCAGTCACACACTTCACGTCGACGCACTACTCTATTTTCCCGAATTTCATAAATAAAGGATTTCATACTGCAAAACAAAAAAACAAAAAAAAAACCTTTGCAGTTCGCTAGTTTACTGTCGCTCCAAACGTTACAGCAGCAAAGAAAGTTGATATGAAACCGTCTGACTCCAGGCAGTGTCCATGGCCATCTGTAGGCGACACCTGTCTTCTGAAGTAACAATCATATGACGCAGCTTTAAAATTCATTCAATTCCATCTACTTCGTTCTGATCACACTTCCATGGTTTTCTTCCANGCGGGGCATGAGGTGACATAGGGGTGAAGTGCATGCCCTGCAAAGCGAACGATTGGCAACGACTCGATTTGATATGCATTTCTAATACTATACGTATGTGTGAAGTATTATATGTGTTTATGAAAGAATGTACATTACGTGTAACATATAATCTAATTCATACACATTCCTGGATGTTTTTCATCTCGGAAAACTTATATTTTTGAGTTGTCTGGAAATCAACAAATGGGTCATTCTGCTCTTAGGGAATGTAAATATCCCAAATAATGAAAGCGGCTAATCAAGAACATTCGAATTTGCTTCATTCTTTACAAAATGGTTTGGTTTTTTTTGCAAGCACTAAAATACCATTTTATCTTTTGCCTGTACTTATAAGAATGTCCACAAGCTTATTACAAGTTTAAATGAATAAAACCTACGAGTAAGTATTACACACATCCAAAACAGTTGAGTGCTTGCGCATTAAGGATGGGATCTTTTACCATCATAAAAATTACGTTAGTGCACTGGCGTTGAAAGCTAAGTGAATGAAGACTAATTCTTACAATGGAAAGATATCCCATCGTTAATGTGCAAATCATCAGTTACCGTGGGGACGTATCGGCATGTTTGTGAGCTGTTTATATTATAGAGGAAGGACAAAATTATGCACGTCAGATGCAGCGAAAGGATTAGGAGAGAAAGAGAGATGAGAAAAGAGAGAGAGAGAGAGAGAGAGATTAAAAGACAGAGATAAGAAGAGAAAGTGAGAGAGAAAGAGAGAAGAAAAAGATTAAAAGAGAGAGAGAGAGAGAGAGAGAGAGAGAGAGAGAGAGACACAGACAGAGAGAGAGACTGACAGAGAGAGAGAGACAGAGAGAGAATTCTTAACTACTATGAGCAATTTCGACATAACACTGGAAAACCCCTGCCTTAATCATCATCGACAGAGAACGCGCCGTAGGATGTGATGAAAGTATAGAAACATTTTAAATATCATTATCTGTTAATAGCGGGGTGTGTAATCTCGCCAACCGTGCACTCTTATCACATTGCACACAAGAAATGCCATGCATTGTCATCGATTTTCATCCCTTTACGAGAAGATTATATTTCTAGTCTTGCAAAGAAAATAAAAAATGTGATATCCAAGATCTTTGCTTGAAGCATGGTGCGGCACAATGTACTGGAAGTTATGAGATAATATGAAAAATGAAAACAGTGAACGATCTTTATTTACGCTGTAGAGAAAGAGATTTACAATGTCATACAATGTTATACACCTCATTCATAATACAAGCACCTAAAGCAAGTATATATCTCATACAGGCAAGTACATAATTTTACATATAGAATACATAACGCAGTCGTTGTGGTCGCCAGCGATGCAGCACCCTGGTTTCAGAGGGTTTTGATTGCGTTTTTAAAAAATAAAACAAACAAATTCCAAAATTCTAACTTTCAGCCAAGACCACCACTGCTACCACCATCACCGCCATCAACATCACCATCATTACCACCACCATCATTATGAGCCTAAGTGGTTGTCCGGATACATTCTCATATCATTTTTATATACTGGAACAATTGTATATAGGAATGGAGCAAGGCACATTAATTTTTAATGAAGCACAACGACAAATATCAATTTTCAGGAAGGAAGAAAACAAAATTCAAACAGGAAGATTGTGGCTAGACAGAATCTTCCCGAGGTTTTTGTCATTAAGAGTGGTTTGTGAATACCAGCACACTTCCTTTATGATTGTGTATGCAAAACAAAATCTGAACGCATAATCGTCAATATAATGTTCAGTTGAACACAGTCATGAATTCTAATTTTCAGGAGACTACTACCACCACCGCAACAACAACAACAACAACAACAACAACAACAACAACATAAAAAACAAACAAAAGACGCAATGAAGTCAACGAGGTTACATATCTACAAGATCTTCTCAGTTTTTGTCATCCACAGCGGTTTCAGAACACCAGCCAATCTCCCTTGTGTCTGCGTGTATACAAAAGAAATGCAACGCATGCTAGTCAGTTTTAATATCCTGTGAGGATAAACGAAATCCACAGGCTTGGATTTTTTTTTATTTCCGACAGCGTCTCTCTTCTCTTCTCCCCTCCCCTACCCTCTCTTCCTCCAAATAAAACCCTCAAGGGTATATTATTGCTCAAGCATAATTGTTTTTAAGCAAATGGTAGTCCAATAACCTTGAACCAAACACAAGATAAACAGAGAGAGAAAGAGAAACCAGTTCCTCCAATGTTTGTTGTGATGGAAACAACAAGGCCCCTTCATGGCAGATTCTCCCTCTCTCTCCCTTCCCCTTTCCTCCCCACGCACCCCATAAAAAATCGATCTTGAAAAACTGGGGGGAAAAAGGAATATAGAGTTTATTATACTCACGAATTATATACATCTGATAACTTTGCCAGTTGGATATGCCGGATTGAAGTCTACTAAAGGTTCATTTAGCAACTAGGTCTATGCACTAGTGCACTTCTTATGATGGTAAGAGATGTCATCGTTAATGCGCAAACTCTCAAACGTCGAAAAGCATGCCGTCTAAAAGAAAAAATAAACCTACTTGTTCTACTTCCCCACCCTTTCTCATCAGACGACCATCTCTTCCCCCACCGTCCTAAAAAACTGGCTATCTGCATTAATTTTATTATAAGTGATATTTATGTCAGTTTGGTTAACATGATTTTAACTATCCAAATAATCATATCAACTATGATGTAGTCTATTCTTTCATCTCCATGTGTAATTCAATGTGCAATCAGCCAATCAAAGGCATTTTGAAAATATCCGCATGCAGATGATTGTCGAGCAAAGATGTAAAGATATCGCATGTGTGTTATCTTTCAAAATGAGTCAGAAAAATAGCGCACCAGACAGGCTATGTTAATGCCATAAATCAGATTATCAAACGTCCCGAGATAACTTCAGTTGATTTTTTTGGGTAGTATCAGAGTGAACAAACACAAAGAGCGAAAGTTACTTTGAAGTTAGACGAAAAAGTCCAACCTCTGAGACATCTTTTTATGTCGTTCTCCGTTCCGTTAGATATTGGCTGGATATGATGAAACAGGAATATCATGGTGACGTAAAAAAAACCCTCTTGAACTAGCGTTTCATTTATTTTGTCCGCAGTCCACTCTTTCATGAAATAGGTACCAGGCTACAGGCAGTGAAAGATATTCCCCGAATGGTAGTGATCAGGTCCTGTGAATCGATAGTGAAACTCTATCATGCCCAGGACGCCAGAAGTTGAAAGCGTACGTATTAAGGATGGGATCTCTTACCATGGTAAGAACTACATTTGTGCAACATTCAGAATATTTGCTATATAAAATCTGTATCATAATAATGATCTCTAAAACATTTTTATGTCTGTTCTGGACTATGATGATGATGATGATGATGACGATGATGGTGATGATGATGACGATAATGATGATGATGATGATGATGTATGGTGTAGACATCTGTCATTACCGTAAACGGTCAAAAGATATACTTCGGATGTGTGACTACCTTTCCATGTGCTACTGAGAACTACATATAACATACACTGAAATAATGTGCTGTTCATTTTGTCCGTCAAAAAACAAACTGATGACACCACCCAGTCCTCTACTTTATCAACAAATTACTGAGATCGGCAGTCGCTAACATATTAGTCCCAGGTCTCAACAGATTTGAGAACCACTGTGGGCAAAAAAAAAAATCTCCCATAATTATTTTCAAAGGTCGTGTCCTCTGTGTCAGCAACTGTAGATATTTTTGCGCATATCACCCGCTGGTAATTCCCCTTATTACACTATTAAATCGACTGCGGTTTCAGTTCTTATATTTAATAAGACAGTCTATTATATCAAAATGGATTTGACTTTGGTGACATTCGACACGTTACGATGTGACAAGCATCGCAAGATAAGGTATCTACGGGGAAATCTGGGCGGCCGAAGCCAGCACTCTTGCATTCGATTTAGAGAAAGTTCCGAAAAACAGTACATAAACTGCGTTGTCAGTGACTTATAAAGGAGGTCATTGTATACAGTGGCACAGTTATGCACTCAAAAACACTTTACGATGTTCAGTTACAAATTATGAACATACAGGAATACCCATAGAGATATCCAACTATAACTTGGATGCACAAAGTCTTTCGGATAAGCGTTAGTTTCGCATAAGCGTTTTCGTAGTCAATATACTTGAGTGTGTATTCTGTCAGGAATAAGGTTGACCCGTGGTCGAATTCTTCAATCATTTTAATCCTTGATATCATGTCTTTCCTTTCGTGCCGACTCGCTGTTCACCTCACCATCCCCTTCCACTCCCCTCCTACTTACCCACTCCCCATCATGCATCCCCTTGCCCAAGCCAACTCGCAAGAATCGAGAACAGAATTTCAGAAGGTCCTTGGGCTGCTCTTAATACTGGAACACTAGACTGTGGCATTAGCTTTAATTTTTCTCCGAAGCAATAGATTCTACAAACTGAAAGTCGTAACCGACAGCCAATTATCTCGAATGAAAGCTATCAGTGACGTCAACAACAACGACAGCAACAATAACAAGAAGAAATAAAGCAAGAATGACAACAAATCGATAATAATAACTAACAACCAGGATGAAATAATCATGATACGCTCCGCTATTCAGCTGAATCAACCATTCTGTAATTAAAACAATATAAATAAAGAAATGAAAAGTCGTTTCATATTTTGGCCACCTGACACTAGTGAAAGAAAGGGTATAACAAAGATTGATATTACTACATCTCTCGAGTTACCAGGAAGTAACGTCAACACCCGGCAGGGGAGATCACTCTAGAATACTCCTCAGATTTCGGAAGAGCCGAAGAGTTTTTTCAGCAGGCATAATATTTTCATCTCTGGATTTCGATACAAAAGAAAATGGGTTCCGACAGACGTGAAAATGTAAAAATTTGAGAACTGGTTCTGTTTAAGAGTTTGGTTCGAGTTTCTATCTATGCATAATGGAAGAATAATACTGCGTATATGCCTGTTGGTTGGTTGGTTGGTTGGTCGGTTGGTTGGTTGGTTGTCTTTGTGGCTGGCTGACTAGTTGGGTGGCATGCATGCATGAAGGCAAACAAACTTCTGGCAGGAAGAGACGATGAAAGAATAGACAGAGAGAATGGAAATAGGTAGGCAGGGCAAGGTGAGTAAGTAAAGTGGATAACTATTGCATGTGCATGAGTGAGTGAGTGAGTGAGTGAGTGAGTGAGTGAGTGAGTGAGTGAGTGAGTGAGTCGGTCAGTCAGTCAGTCAGTCAGTTAGTCAGTCAGTCAGTCAGTCAGCCCCTCTGTGAATCAGTGAGAAAATAAGCATGGTAATTAGTAAACGCGTGAGTGAGTAACGAAATGACAAACGGAGTGAATGAGTAATCGAGCAAGAGCTCGAATGAGCAACGAAATATGAGCGAGGTAAATAAGTGGCTCCTATTTTGCAACAGTTCAAATAAAAGAAATAAGAGAGCACGCTACAAAAACGGGCTAAAAAAATCACCAAAACGAAGTGCAACAAGAGCAATGACAGATCGCAGTGACAAAACTGACAGCCATGACAGCTTTTGATCATTTTGCGCAATTTTGAAATGGCACAGGCGACAAGAGCGATTGGACTTAATGTTACCCAAGGGAAATCACTGTCATATAAATTATTGTGTCATAATAACAGGGTGCGAGAAAGGTGAATCTGGAAACATGGAGATCGATTTTGATTGTTTTATCGTGATCAGCAAAAAAATGGTCTCATCTTCTTTTTTTTTCCCTTTTCTGATCACGCTGATACAACCCCCGATACAGATGATTCAGCAACTTTTGTTTTATGCGTCTGTCTCAGTCTGTTATTTGAGAATACGCGCATTAACGATGGGATCTCTTACGAGCGTAAGAATTATTTAACTCTATATGTTGAACGCTACTAAAGGATGCACACAGCACCAATGCACTAATGTTGTGAGTGAGTGAGATCCCATCGTCAGTGCGCAAGCTCTCGATTTTTTTGGCTTCTGCCGAGCTAAATGTTTTTTGTTTTGTTTTGTTCTGCTTGTCTCTACTTTCTGTTATTTCATACTTTTTCCCCTATTTCTTTTGCTGCTATCTTTGCCGTGTGACCGAGCCTTCTATGTAGTTATCTGTTTTTTAGGTGTATATATTTTATTTTGATTGTCTTGTTTACAAAACTTAACCCCATCATGGAAAACAGATACATTACAATCACCACAAGATAAAGAGTTTGTCATCCTGGTCTCTTTCTATGGGTCAATATTTCCTTCTTAGTTGCTCCAGATGCGTTGATAAGTGATGTGCACTGCCACAGCTAGCTATATATATATATATATATATATATATATAT
>JAWQUT010000213.1:226581-253699 GCA_033807755.1 Ellobium chinense
TAATATAATAATATAATATAACATAATATAATATAATATAATATAATATAATATAATATAATATAATATAATATAATATAATATAATATAATAAAGAAGAGTAGCAGTTTCTTGTTGTGGATACAATTTTCACTGGGTTAGCTTTGCAACTGTGGAATTCACTGTGCAATGGACCTCAACAGTAGCAGGTCTTGGTAATCACAAACACTTTCACTGATCTCTCATTGTCAGCTGTTGGCGGACCTGCAGTGCATGCAGGTCATGCACCTCTCCTATTTCTTCACGGAATCTTCATTTCCTTCCCCCCTCTAACTCTTTATCTTTACACTTCTTCATCCCCACCCTTCTTTTTCTTTGTTCCTATCTTTCCTTTCACATCTTTTTCACCTCGTCCCCTTCACACCACGATTTCAACTTCTTTAAAGAAAAGTATCCTTCACTTTTTAATGCTTACCAGATGGCCGTTTATTTTGTCCGTATCTTTCTGCATTTCCCCAAAACATAAAACGAACCTCCAGACCCACCTAAAAGAAAAGAAAAACCCATCTCATATCCAGACCACGTTATCGAAGCAAATAGGTTGGCAGGTCGTGAGGGTTCACTGCAGTAATTTCAAATCGATCAGAATTCGCAAATAGCTGCGTGTGTCCAGGTTTGGAAAATAAAACGTCCATTTACAACAGAAGCGCAAATTACTTTAATTGTTTAAATGTTTACAACCGGCTCATTACAAACGTGTTTGCTGTGTCTTATGTCAACTGAACATAGGGCAGTGCCCTTTGAGATGGCATGCTCTTGCATTACTTGCAGGTTATTTTTAGTGAGTGTCACGTTGGTAGACAAAAATCTTGCTATATGCAATATGCTCGAGAGAATAACAGTATCGTAGTCTATGCTGCCCCACCCTATTCGTTTACTTACACAACGCAAGGCACGCTCAAGAGAATCCGATTTTATAGGGCAAGAGAAAGGAAGAGAAAAGAGAAAAAGAGAACAAAGCTCGCAGGAGGAGGCAATTCAACGAGAAATTTTGGATAATAAACTTTTGTAAAAAAGTGTTGGTCAAATAAATCGACAGTCAACAACATTACCGTACCATGCCCTAATGTTTGCCGTAACGGAAGGAGGCAATTAATTGTCTCTTGAATTCTTGAGAAACATGGCGCATTAGCATGCATAGCCAAAAAAAAAAGGTAACAAATGTCATGTGATACACACGCCAGATCTTTTACTACCTCCATGATGCATAAATGCATCCGTTTTACTGGCATAATAATTAACCGACTGGTCATACAGCTCACAATGCAGCTGGATACCGAGAGACACTGTTCTATTCCCTATAATTATGTGTGCTTCAGACCAGTAGGATAACTATTTCTTTCTCCAAGGAAGCTATTTTAAGAAAAAAAAATCAAAGGAGTTGTCTCCGCTAGACCCGACGTCCTGATAAACCGATCTTTTGTATACTATGCTCACGGCACGCAAGTTCTCATTCATCTTTAACCACTTTTGCACACATCACTCATTGCGCATGCTGAGTATGTTCAAGATAACTTGTTCGCGAGCTCTCATAAATGTATTAATGCGCTATCTTGATCGATAATCAAATTAAGTAGCTTTAACTCTGTTTTCGTTTTGCATTGTCTTTCTAATGAATGATGTGTCACAGCTGTGTAAAATGCTAACCTGAAAAAGGAAATAAAAGAACCTTATACATGCATGTGTTGGGGTCGATTTATCCGATGCTCGATTCGAGACTGCTTTATACCGCTCGCAGACGCTCGCGTCTGCAAACAGTCTCTAATCTCGCCTTGCATAAATCGATCCCAGCTCACGCTTGCGTAAGATGTTTTTATGTCTTACACACATTGAAATTCAAGCGCTAATTGCTGGTCAACTATTTCGTTTTATTAGAGCCAAAAACTGTACATTTTTCTGTTGTAGCCTTAACCAGTACAATTATCGCGGAATCGTTCAAAAAGTCTGTTGCCACTAACATTAATTGTACAGAAGTTCATATCATCGTTCTGTGGTTTTAACGACCAGCCTGTAAGTGCATCTGAATTTGCTTCAGTTATAAATTGCCCAAACTATGTAATCCGAGGCAATCCATCACCCTAATTATTATGTCTATATATGGATCTAGACATAAACACAATGCTGGAGGCATGAGATGCATGGGTCACATCGAATTACTTAATAGTCGTGATCTCAATCTTCTAAAGTGAAAGGCAAATACATGTCTTGAGAAACATCAACAAACTGAGACTGAACTATTTGCTCCTTATACGCATTTTTTTTTCTTTTCTGGTCAAACGTAGCATATATTATTTCTATCTGTCAAACACAACATACATTATTTCCATTTGCTAAAATAAGAATATTGTCCGCTTAGAGCAAATTGCAGATATCTCACAATTATATAAAAATCAATTTATTCTACAGCCGCAAAACACAGTATCTCATTACTTGCTGGTGAAAGGCATGTGATCTACAGTTACATTTATGAAGTTTTTTGTAACTCTAGACTCGGGAAACTATGTTTGTGTGAGTGTGTGTGTGTGTGTGTGTGTGTGTGTGTGTGTGTGTGTGTGTGTGTCTGTATGTGTGTGCGCACGCGCACTGGTCAGTAAGAAAGCATAACAAGAGGAAGAAGAGAGAAGAAGACTGAAGGATGAGGAAGAGGATTGAGGTGAGAGGGATCTCATTAACTTATTAAGACTTTCCGTTGTTACATCATTGTTTTTCTTGCCAATATTTCTTCATCCTTGATTGTCATTCATGTCTTGTAAAATATCGATTTTAACTTAAAAGACAGTTTCTGTCTTGAATCGCCACTTTAAGCAGTGTTTTGCCTGTTCGCATACATGAGTAAGTGCACGCTTATAAACTCATTTGTAGACAAAGTAATAGTCGCGCTACAGCAAAATCAAGCACCTCAGCGACATATAAACCATTTCACTCTATCGCAATTTCTTATTCATTGCAACATACTGTTATGCAAGTTCTGATGTGCCTCTCTGCTCTTTCCTTTTGTGCTGGTACGATTTATCAATATGTTTCAAACAGACGAGCCCAAGCAGACACGGAAATTAGCTATACTCTGTCTCAATATTTTAAAAAGCTACAAAACTGGCATGTAAAACTGTGCTTCTCCTGGCAAATTATCAAATTTGGCAGATAGGTACAAAGGTATAGTATTCCTTTTTTTTTTTAATTTGTTTTTGTTGTTGTTGTTTTTGTTTTTTATTTCTCCTTTTTCATACTTTCTGAACTGTTGATATGTATAGTAATGTGATTGGCTTCGGCCTAAATAAACTTGAACTTGAACTTGTAATTTGTGTTCATGATGTGCAGTGTAGAACACACACAATAGAACCTAGTGTACTGAAATTCCCGCCTAGTCTATTCACGTAATAATATGAATTATATGATATCGAGTCTGCCATCAGCAAAATGAATTCACAAACTCAAAGTCGCCACTGTCTCAAAACTAAAGACTGATCGAGTTTGCGAGGCGATATGTTGTCCTGGTCATAGGCAGTTCTCTTGCTATCTCATTTGAGTGAATTCTTCAGGACAGGGCAAAAACTGTCAGACAACGCAAGAAAATATTGCCAGTCTCAAATTTTGGTGTTGATTTTTTTTTTTTTGAAACCAATCACTTAGTGACTTACTTTGTGGCATAAAATATGCTAGATGTATTGGATTGTAACAAGCACAAAAAAGACCAGACTGCAAACTGTCTTCGAAATAGTCATTCTGCTTACGACTGTGATGACATCCTCATGTAGTAACTTATAGCGCCGTATTCTACATGAATGAAGTCTGAAGATAAAACGGGAGCTATGCAGGGATTCAGTTGGCTTGAAGAGACCTATTTTCTTCATAGAATTACCGTGTCCTTAAATGTCTGAGCTCGCGGATGAATTCCCGATTTTGTCATCTGATCGGGTCTAGAATTCTAAATAAAATGATACCCAAATTTATATTTGACCTAATTTGTAGGGTACAAGCTTTTACGACACCACTGGCATTATTAAAGAGATGCACATCGATCTTCATTGAACATAGGTTTAAAACTCACTCACGCGTTCTAATTCACAGAGGAAGTACGTTATTTGTTCACGGAAGAACAGGAAAATCCGATAGTCACGCACGACAGGATCTGTACTAAATGCCTCGCTGCCCGTCTTAAATAACATAAAACAAATCGATTTCCCCACTGTGACTTGTGTTAGAGAAATGAAAAGTCAATTTCGGCTCACATGTGTTACAAAACAAATCAGCCTAAGGCCTTTCGCGCACATACCAGCATTAGATACCTATGCAATTCACCATTCCAATTCAGCCAGCCAGGATGGACAATCCTGTATCTACCATGGCCTTACAGTGAGGCTCGAAAATATGGATGTCTGATAACGCATACAGTTATTGGTAGACATGCGCTGCAACTGGAAAATATCTGCAAGGTGAACTGGGCGATGCTGGCCTACTTTAGCGATTTGGATGGGCTAATTTAGTCAAGTGAAAAGCTTATTTTAGCTTTTTCGGAAAGATCGATTGAAGTTAGTTACTGAAGTCAGGTAAAAGCATGAGACTGTGTACACTAAGCTGGCCAACTAATCAAGCTGGTATGCATGCAGGTTTACTTTACCATCTTGTATATGGTTTCAGTAACAACCCAAGTATTATAGTAGGTATACGGGAGATTTTAAGCAAAGTTTAGCTCATTTTGGAGCAGAATAGTTCCGACCACAGAATAAATAAATCTTCGGAAAAACAAATTCCCTAAACGACGTAAATGTTCCAGAATCTCCCACTCCCCTCCTCCCAACCTCACCTCATCCCCTCCCCCGAATAGTCTCCACTTGAACCATATTTTTTTTTCTCTTGGGCGNTTGCTCACACATCGGTTTGTTTACATGCTCTGCTTATGTATGATTACTCGTCATTTATCAAAATATCCTAGCAATCCCTAGATAACGTGGTATAACTGACCCATCTGAAAATACCTCACTGGAAAATATCTGCAAGGTGAACTGGGCGATGCTGGCCTACTTTAGCCATTTGGAGGTCTCTGATGGGCTAATTTAGTCAAGTGAAAAGCTTATTTTAGCTTTTTCGGAAAGATCGATTGAAGTTAGTTACTGAAGCCAGGTAAAAGCATGAGACTGTGCACACTAACACACTAAGCTGGCCAACTAATCAAGCTGGTATGCATGCAGGTTTACTTTACCATCTTGTATATGATTTCAGTAACAACCCAGTTGGTCAACCCAAGTATTATAGTAGGTATACGGGAGATTTTAAGCAAAGTTTAGCTCATTTTGGAGCAGAATAGTTCCGACCACAGAATAAATAAATCTTCGGAAAAACAAATTCCCTAAACGACGTAAATGTTCCAGAATCTCCCACTCCCCTCCTCCCAACCTCACCTCATCCCCTCCCCCGAATAGTCTCCACTTGAACCATATTTTTTTTTCTCTTGGGCGTGTCTGTGGCAGTGTCACTTGTTAACAGTGATGCTACGTGCAGACAGCTGCGTTTTGAAAATATAAAAGTCTCCTGCTGACGAAGGCATTTCATGACAGGATCTGGAATAGCCACGAATATGGTTTCGAGTGACCTTGATTGTCGACGTAATCCATAAGAATGTCACACTATGTGTGTAAAACTGTTTCCTTCACCTGGTTTATGTTAACACAACGCATTTTCCCCCAGGATTAAATTTACAATAGCGCCATTAAGATTGCGAAATCTCTTAATCAGAAACATGTTTTGAGAGGAATGAGAAACTCTTTTTGTCTGAGTCCTTCCCAGGTCGCCGAGATAATATTTTTTTGCTCCAAATTAAAGATGAATTCATCGGAGCTTGGAATAAACACATTATTTCGCTCACCGCTTATTTTTGGAACGATGTTTAGGTCGGTTATGGTAAAGGGTGGGGGCGGAAGAGGTGAAAACTGCAGGTGTATCTACATATACAAAGCTGTTCCTGTTCCAAGGTGGCTAGGTCATAGGATGAAAGGGGCAGGAACTCTGGACATCAAAGCTACCCGTTGATCGCTGCTCTCCCCTGAATCACTCCCCCGCGTGCCACAGTGTGCCGAAAGGTGGGCAAGAATAGTCCCGTTTTATAAACAAACTGACAGACAAATGGAAATTACACACAGGTGTGATATACAAAAACGCCTTCAAACATGGGCAAATGGCAATAAAAAATGCTGTTTTTTTTTTTCTTTCTCATCTTTCAATCTTTTTCATATTTCTTCCCATCTTTGTCGCTCACGAGTTCAATAGTTTATCTATCCCTCCTCTGATCTTTTCCATCTTCATTTTCCTTTACTTCTTCAACAACGTTAGAACAGGCACTTGCTTGAACTGTCTGAATCTTAACCATGAGAGATAGGAAACTCTTTGACTCGGAAAGCCAGGCAGCAGAAGAAGATCTTCAGAGGAAGACACCTCCGTCTTACAAGTGTTCCAGCCCTTTGACTTCCTGACACTCTAATGGGGCTGAGCAACACTCGGGTCAATGTCTTCCAAATGTCCTTCTGCTAGTTTTATTTTCAGACTGGAGAAACTTTATATACATTAACTTGCACTAGTCTATGTCATCTAAGCATCTTAGATGTATAATTAATGTTACTATATCATATCCATGTACATGAAGGCAGCGTGGCCGTGTGGTTTGTGAGTCGTACTCAGAAACTGAGGACTGTCTAGTCTAAAAGATTCCAAGTGTCCTTCTGCTAGTTTTATTTTCAGACTGAAGAAAGTTTATATGTATTAACTTGCACTATGTCATCTAAGCATCTTAGAAATATTAATTATTGTTACTATATCATATCCATGTACATGGAGGAAGCGTGGCCGTGTGGTTTGTGAGTCGTACTCAGAAACTGAGGACTGTCTTGTCTAAAGGTTTGTGTGTTCGACTCGCGAGCTGGGTAGTTTACGTTGTAGTCTAGTGTCCTTGGGAAAGACACTTCACTTCCATTTCCCCACAGGACTCAGGTGTAAATGAATACCTGGCTTTAGAGCTGGAGGTATCAGGGCGCTGCACCGCTGACGACCAGCAATGACTATGTTATGTACTGTATTTCGATTGTAATATTATGTATTTCCTTGCACGATTGTTCTGTGTATGTGATTTATGAATGAAATTGTAATGACATTGTAAATCAATTTCCCTACGAGGTAAATAAAGTTGTACTGTATTTTCATCTTCATGATTTCTGTCTTTGCTTAAACCTCTGTTTTGCTGACAACCAGTTTGCGCAGTCGTAATCTGGATTTTCTTCAGACTTGGTAAATGTCAGATCTAAGCGCTTTCAACGTATTTTCTTCTTTGGTGAGTGTGTTTTCCTTTTACTGTTTCACTGTGCACTTGATGAATCTTTAAAAGCCGCCCAGGGTATAAAGGCAGAGAAGAAGATAATGGAACACTTTATTAATCTAAACCTACATGCTTCATATCGGAACGCTATTACGTCCAAAGTTCACAAGTAAAAAAAAATGTTCATAGTGCACAGAAACTTTGCAGATCGCTAGTTTACTGTCCTTCCGAACATTATGGGTAAAGAAAAGTGATCTAAAAACGTCTAGTGTTTGAAATATAAGAACAAATCCATCTGAGACAAGGCAATGTACACGGCCATTAGTTTTTGGTTTTGTTTTGTAGACGGAGCTTGTCTTCCGTCTTTCTACTCTCTTTTTGACAAATGACTCCT
The DNA here is from genome assembly GCA_033807755.1 of Ellobium chinense. Taxonomy (NCBI): domain Eukaryota; kingdom Metazoa; phylum Mollusca; class Gastropoda; order Ellobiida; family Ellobiidae; genus Ellobium; species Ellobium chinense. Next base: position 234,318 of record JAWQUT010000213.1, read on the forward strand.
ATGCTCTTTTTTCAGTTTAGGAAGTCTCTCTCTCTGTCGCTTTCTTTCTTTCTTTCTTTCTTTCTCTCTTCTCTCTCTTTCTCTCTCTCTTCCTGCTACGTCACTCTCACCGAATTTCTTCTTTCATTTTCCTCATCTTCTCATGGCAACTTGCCACATCCTCAACTATTAATCAACATTCCCTATAAACGGAAAGTTTCCACATTAGCATTCGATTGTGATACAATTTGCCACACTTAATCGCAAATCAGATAAAATCAAAACGCTCACATAACTGCGATTTTTTTCCACGCAATAATATAATATTATATTTCTACACGTAAGTCACTGGATAACTGCAACTCCTTTTAATTGCAACTTTCCCCCTGCTCCCAAGAAGTTGCAGTTGAGCGCAATCGAGTGAAATAATATGAGGCTTCATGACAGAAGCGGAAATTAAGGCTGGGCGGTGACACAAAGCGTCCACGTCCCGATAGTAAAGGGTCACACAGTGTCACAGCGCCACGGCTGGAAACTTTCGATTTCCAGAAAGGTTTGGGAAGAGACAGGGTGTATGTGTTCGTGTGTGTGTTTATGCGAGTGTGTGTGTGTGTGTGTGTGTGTGTGTGTGTGTGTGTGTGTGTGTGTGTGTGTGTGTGTGTGTGTGTGTGTGCATGCATGCATTTGTGTGTAAGAAGGAGAAAAAGAGAAGAAATGAGAGAGAGAGAGAATAGACAAGCGATTTATAGAAAAAAACTGATGACACACAGTATTAGTTTAAAGTTACACTATAACCCTGTATATTGCGATCGCCTCTTAGAGTGGCCGCCCCATGCAGCTTGTTCTGTTTTGTTTCTTTTTTTTTCAGGTCGAAATGTACGGAAACAAGTATTTTCTATTTACCAGAATATTTGCGGATATGGTGTGCATGTACCATGGTCTAAACCTCAGAACTGCCGTGTGGTCCTTGATAAAAGCTATCGTGCAGACTTTAATAGCACAAGCAAAAAAACCTTCATAAAACTTAAGATCTGTAACCCTGAGCAGCACCTACATAGTGTCAGATTAGGCAGCTGGTGGTCGCATTACACAGTGTTCCTCCTTACGTTCTATTTTTGTTTATAAGAGCAGCTGTGGTCGTGTTAAGCAGATGATCGTAATGTGGACTGCGAATATGAAAAGTCGTTTACTCTTCAACAGGTGGTCGCGGTAAACAAGAGGACCATCAGGTGTAAACACGTTTGGTGCCAGGTAATTGAGCTTGCGTATTAACGATGTGATCTCTTACGATCGTAAGAATTACATAAGTGCATTCGCGCGGTGCTGAAAGCACAATCTGAGTGTTCAGCACGCAGAGTTAGTGTAATTCTTAGGGTGGTAAGAGAGCCCACGGGTAATGCGCAAGTTCTCAAATATTTTATTATCCATTCTTCATATGAACAGATAGTCCAAAGTTCTCTATCCAGCCAATGATGAATCTTTTCACACCATTTAATAATAACAACAATAATGGTAAAGGATGTAAGTCCCGTATCTAGGCAGTGCTTCACGATATCATCACCTCAGCAGATCAAATCACTCAGTGACTTTCTTTACTCCACAGACAGCATACTGTGGCACTGCTATTTTTCAGACACTGATTATAACCGGGTACCCATTTTACACCCGGGTGAACCGAAGAAAAGCTGAAACTGTGAATAATATGCTTTCTCAAGACACTATTAACATGATCATGGCATGAATAAAACTCAAGGTTACGAAATAATGTGCTTCGGTAATGTCAGGTAACCGGTAATGATCAACGCCTGTAAATAGCCGCGGTACTGTATACAATACTACCAAGGGAGTGGAGAGAGTCCTGAAGTATTCTGACCTGTTGGGGTAATAACAGTGTGAAGTCGCATGAGCGGGCATTAGCATGGATATAAAACTTATATGCCACATTATCATTATTATTATTGAAAAATATCATTATTATTATTATTCCCTACTCAAGAGGATTTTTAAAAACTCCTTTTAACATGAAAGAGAGGGAGGCAGGCAAGAGGAATTCTCCAGTCATCTGGTAAAACCTGGTATGTCAGCTCTTAGCTAGACTTGTGTTAAGTCACTCTTAGCTAGACTCGAGTTAAGTCACAAACTTGCATTCTCAAAGTTACATTCCTTCCACTGGTCAAGTAAAACTTGAAAATCCTTTGTCTAGGTAACCCTAGAAACAAATAGCAAGTCAGGAAGTGTTTGATCTGTGTAAAAAAATCTGGAAGTACCTAGTTCTGAATTTTGAGTCTAATGCACTTACTGGGTTTCACCAAATGACTGGAGAGGTAATGAACGAAAAGGAAGAATAACAAGGAATGAAAGCAGTATTTGAAGAGAAGGAGTATGAGGAAGCAAAGAACACTGTGAGTCTATCACTATGAGTAATTTCTTAACTGTCAAAGAGGCTTTCACGCATTTCAAAGAAAGCTCATTTATTTTTCAAGGCGGATTGCAACTGTATATTGGAGCGTCTGGGCAGTCCAGTGGCTTTAATGTAAAACGTCTAGATGATTCACGGAAGGTTGCGAAAGGTCCAACATTGACTAAAGGCGAAAAGATATTTTCACTATCCTGTCTTTTCTTCTTGGCTTTTATGGCCCAAGGCCACTGAAGAAATTCGTATTTTGTTTGTTTTAGCAGCATAAATCCCTCCACCATGGCCCAAAACACACACACATACACACACACACACAAATACATACACACACACACACACACACACACACACACACACACACGCACACACACACACACACACACACACACATACATTCACACACAAATACACACATACACACACACACACATACACACACACACACACTCACTCACACACACACACACACACACACCCACACACACACACATACACACACCCCATCACCTTCTTCAGTAGACCGATGGTGGGCAGCAACTCTTTATCCAGTAACTGCATGTGGACAAGGATAAAGACACATTTATCTTGTACATATGAAACAGAGTGGCCAAGTAATGACGGCTCTGGACTGGGATCTGAAGACTGTGGGTTCGACACCTGCCATAATCATGCTGTAAGTACAATAATGTGGAAAGCTTTTCAATCACATTTCCTTAGTGTAACCTCCTTTCAAATGGTATCTGGCCACAACCAGGGGTGATCAATGTCTGTAATTAGCATCATGATCAGCACTGTATGCTCTCTAGGGAGTTGAAAGAGTGCTTGAGTAATCTGATCTGAGGGGATAATAATAATGTGAAGCGGGCATCATCGGCCTGGATGCACGTCTCAAAAAACCTCATTATTATATCTTTTTATGTTATGCTATCGTTTTTCACAAATGTTTATTATGTAGTCAACAAAGATAAAGGTAAGCCTCCCCCCCCCCCCCNCCCCCCCCCCCCCCCCACACCTTTCTTTATCATGTTCTTATTTTTAGTCTTACCTGAAAAACACACACACACACACATGCAGACACATACATACACATACACACACACTCTCTCTCTCTCTCTCTCTCTCTCTCTCTCTCTCACACACACACACACACACACACGCACACACACACACACACACACACACACACGCATACACATATATACACCAACACATACACACCCTCTCTCTCTTACACACACACACACAAACACATATGCAGACACATATATACACACACTCCCTCTCTCTTTCTCTCTCTCTCTCTCTCTCACACACACACACACACACACACACACACACACACACACACACACACACANACACACACACACACACACAAACACACGCAGACACATATATACACCAACAGATACACACCCTCTCTCTCTTACACACACACACAAACACATATGCAGACACATATATACAGACACTCTCTCTCTTTCTCTCTCTCTCTCACACACACACATACACACACACACACACACACACACAAGGCCAGTGTCATAAATCGCTGTGATCAATACCTCAGTGGCAAGGCGGTTGTAGACCAAAAAAAAAAAAGGCCAAACCGATAAACATGGCGGTCCAAATGGCGGAAGATATAATGGTGTCTCTTTAGGTCTTAAATCACTACAGCATTCCCCCCTGGGGTCGTAGTTTGATCTATGCCCTTCTGTCTACGATGTAATATTTTACATTAGAGAAGAGTTTGCCTGTCAGTTGGAAATGTAAATAATGGGAGGGTCTGCGCCACCTGCCCCTCCCCCCGCTTTCAAAGCGCCACACTCCCCTTCCTTGTTTTCATTATATATATGAGTGCCATCCACATACCCCCTTAATGAAAATAAAACACCGTGCTCTCATATAATCCATTATCTCTTTTCTCTTTACCTCCTGAAGGAAAAAAATAATCGCTTGCTAAACCATTTGCCGACAATGTCTTTCTTTATTACTTCATACTCTGGTAAACAAACAAACAAACAAACAAACAAACAAACAAACAAATAAACAAATCGAATGAAGAGAAATCACCCACGCTAGGACACAACATTTTTTTTAAAAGTTAAAGGGTTTTTTTTTCTCCGTCCAAAATAGGCTAGGTCATCTGTACGCAGTGAGTGAGGCGCACAAGGGATGCCCACGTAATTATTGGGCTAATCAGTGAGCGCTGTATTCACCATGAGATAAACAAAGCTCAAGTGATTGGTAAGATCAGGAGTTTGATTATTTACAATTTGTTGGCCTGTAATTAACGAAACAATTGGTTGTTATCGTATGGCGTTTACGTGCCTCACTTCAAACCGTACAATGTCTGGGTCGTCTTCGGGTTTTCCCGAAATATTGGCGAAGCGTAGGCCCATGTATTGAACTGTGGAAGGATTCCCAGTCAGAGGTCTATAGGCAATATTATGGGTAGGCGAGTAAAGGCGAACGGGTCATAAGTAGGCGATTCCCTTTGAAGTAGAAAATAAAATTGAAAACAACAACAATAACAACGAAAACAACAACAACAACAACAACAACAACAACAACAACAACAACAGCTTATTCTCATTCCGGAATATGGGTGGATAAATTGGGATGGGATAGAGTTGGGAAAGAGTAGGGTAACAGCGAAAATATGCGCGCGCGCGCGCACACACACACACACACACACACACACACACACACACACACCTACAGAGGGGTTTGAGGGGAAGGGGAAATCGTGAAGACAGAACGCACCAAATGTATGTACGACCCCCAAAAGTCAGGAGTGACATTTTTGTGGAATTCATTGACCGCGCTTGTCTAAGAGTGCATTTCTTCAACTGCCAAATAAATCCGCCATGTCTGGGGTCTCAGGAAACACAGTATCACTGCCAACAACTGCTGCTGCTGTTCCCAGAGCTGTCGACTCCATTTATTAACAGACCGTTTGATCGCAATTTCTTTTTGATCGCCACATAACAGTGTTTTTGGTTCAAGAGAGAAGAATATTTAATTTCCATGCGAAGGCAGAAAGTAAACAAGTCCGCATCTCCGATCAATGGTAATTTATTTTTCCATGTTGCCGTGTGTTAGCGATGAAGCGAAGTCAAGTGATTTTAACGTCTGGATAGTTTGGACCCTTGCTGTCTGTGGTGACATAAATTTACGGCGCAGCTGGAGAATAGGTTGGACCTTCGCAGAGAATAACAAGAAACCTCAATGCCCAGTGATCAAGAGGAAGATAAGGACGAGTATGAGAAATAACATAAAATATGATAAAATATTAATAAAAATTGTTATTATATCATATCATATAATATCATATCATATCATATCATATCATATCATATCACGTCACATCACATCACATCACATCACATCACGTCACGTCACGTCACATCACGTCACATCACATCACATCACATCACATCACATCGTATCGTATCGTATCGTCTCGTATCGTACCGTATCGTAGCGTGTCACGTCATGTCATGTCGTGCCGTATGTTATATTATGTTAATTATATTATGATGTATTATTATTATTATTATTATTATATTATATTATATTATATTATATTATATTATATTATATTATATTATATTATATTATATTATATTATATTATATATCATGATCTAACAGCGGTAGTGCGATGAGCACATGATGGAAGCCGGCAGAAATGCAGTAACTAATGGGAAAACAAATATTTGCGGGGACTGTCGTAAATCTATCATTTCAATATATCTAGACGTTCATGTTGATGTGAAAGGTCACATTTCACAAAATAAGTCATAACATGCATAACATGGTATAATTTTGTTCTGTACTTCAGGCCAATTTTCAGGACATTATCGGAATTTACATTTGAGCTCTTGAACGTGGCGACCCGGGCTTGGTATAAAAGGAGAAGCGAGGCATTATGGAATACTTCAGTCCTTTGAATTCAAGCGCGTGCCTTAAATCGGAACGCTACTTTTTTTTTCAAAATTTCACAAGTAAAGGAGTTCAAACTGCAAAGAAATTTTGAAGACCACTGATTTACTGTCCATCAAAACGTAACAAAAAGTGGAAATTGATATAAAAAACGTCTAGTGTTTGAAACATGGAGGCAAATCCATCCAAGTCGAGGGAGTATCGATGACTATTTGCAGGCGGGGCTTACATTCCGACGGAAACGGTCGGATGGTGCGACCTTTAAGACATCACAATTTTAGGAAGAGTGAGGCCTCTTCACTCTTGTTAAAATGTTGCATGCGATTCCGTTTCTACAAACATTATCTTTTTTAAATACGACGTTCTACGCCCAACACAGACGAAATAGTTGTAAGAATTATTACCGTTTTTACAGTCTAACTAACTGAGCTTTCTTTGTATTATCTCGTTCTGAAATCATCATGATGATGGTGATACTGATAATAAAGCTGATAATGATGCTAATGATGACGATACTAACATCCCTCCACGTGTCTCTTCCGGTGAACTTAACAAGGTAATGATATATCGAAAACATAACGCTCAGCAGGGCAGAATGTCAAGACGGGCCACGCCTTATTTTTGAAACCTGTCCGCGTGTTTTCCGTGTGTAAATCTACCTACCATACCGTCCTGTATAAACACACGTCCGCCGTGCCAGCACCGGATAGATTAAACTGATATAACATAAACGGCTGTGGGTGAGTTGGTGCAAGCTGGTTTTCAACGGTGCGTGTCAGAAGCTATTTACAACCCAAGTATTTTTGGTGTGGTCTCTCGTAACTTTGAGATCTCCGTATCACCACTGCGTGACTTCTGTCTTGTGAACCAGCAACTTTAAGAAATAAATGTGTGGTTTATGTTGAGAGCGCGTAGGAGGAAGATTTATCGTGTGTGAGAATGGTAAACATTCTTTTAATGCATGTAACCGAAGAAAACGATCTCTTGGTCAAAATTTGATCTTTAATCTTCAGTCAATCTGATCAGCATTCTCGGCTTGCTTCGGTATAAAATGTAATGCACTTGTTGTGAAATTGCGTTTTACTTGAATAATCTACGCCGTACGTGAAAAACGAGGATATTTAACAAAATCGTGCAAAACGCAGTTGCTGCACTTTTCATGAAAACTTCTAATCTGTGCAGCGTTTGTCATGATGACGAACCTACAGCTTTTCTCTCTCTGGTTTGCCAAGTAAAAGCTGTTTATTTACTCGAACGTTAAGAAGTCTTGCCACTTTTTATAGCTGATAATCGTGGTACAGATTTAACTTACTATCATTCATCCCAGTTTAGCGCATTTCAAGGACACCATTATTATCGCCCCTTGACACGAGAGCGGATGTGTCTTCGACTAACACAACAGTTTGCTTCATGATAAATTTGTTTACATTCTATCCTTCAGCTCTTTAAGTATATGGTCGAAGATAGGAGGAAAAGGTGCAAGAAGGTCGTAACTACGAGTGAATGTATCAAATCGTCACACTCATTCCACTTTTGCCTGAATCATTTTCTGTTTCAATTATTTGAGTTGTTTATATTACTGTGATCTTCTATTTATCTTCTTTTTCCTATTAAAACAAACGCAGTTTTGATTTATTATTATATCTCTGTTCTACAACCTAAATCACATCTGCCGCATTGTTTTGTTTTGAGCAATGGGTTTAGACCTCTCAGTTTCTCAGAACCTCAAAAAAAAAAGATTTAGGCAAATGTGAAATGAGCGTGATGATATGAGCATTCCCCTCACATTTTACACGATATATTTTCCTTTCGCTCTTAAAAGTGCGCCATCAAATCGTAACTGTTTATCATAAAGATGCACCATTCGATCGTAATTCTCAGAACGCATGCGCAACTATCATTTTACCTAAAAAAAAAAAAAATGTGGGTGGAGCTTTTTAAGTCAGGTACCTTTTGGCACGTGGCACAAGACACACAAAACTCCTAGCCTAGGATGGCGGGACTCTCGGTATCTCTTGCAAGAGTGGGTACCGGTAGTTCCGGGCTTGACGCGATGATGACGCCCCTTCGCTCACTTTTCTCTGTCGTGTTTGGGATTCCTTTCGCTTTTAAATTGCCTAGTCAAGCGCCGATATCAGCAGGTGTTGGTCAACAAACTATGTGTACTTGGCAAGATAAATACTTGACGATTTTTAAGAAATGAAGCAGTCCTCGTTTAATGATAAGTCAAAAGTAATAAATCTGTTGCCAAAAACAACAAGAAAAGAAAAAGTCGACTCCGCCTAATTGCAAGCCGGATAACAGCAACTTCTGCTTAATCAAAACTCCCCCCCCCCCCAAAAAAAAAANCCCCCCCAAAAAAAAAACAACAAACCAAAAACCTACAAACAACAACAACCATTATATTTCTATATAAATATCACGGGATAATCGCAACTCCTTTTACTCGCAACTTGTCTCATACTTTCGAGGAGGGCAGCAATTTAGGCTCTTAGAAGGGGTAAGAAAGGGTGAGAAGAGGGACGAGGAACAGGATAAAGGCGCTCTTATCCTTTGCTATCCCGCCGCCTCTTCTGCAACTCTTGTAGCTTGAAAATGCCTGTTCATATCCATGTCTTTCCCTGCATAAATTACAACATACATAAAATCACAAAATCCTCTTCTAAGATTTTTTTTTTTTTGAAGAAGGAAGCTTCTGGAAAATAAATTATATCCTATGTAACTGAAGTTCTTTCTCCAGTTTATATGTGCTAAGAGAGACATTTCCTCTTGTCATGAATTTGAAGGAGGGTTGTAAAGTTTTAGAAACATTTTAGGTTTTCTTCAAGTATTTCAAAGTTCGGAGTGCAGGAAAGAAAAGGATATCGCCGCGCGTTCAATGCAAGGGGGCAATTTTTGAAATTTAAGGGGTTAATCGCGCAATCACGCGGTGTGGAGAAAAAAAACACTTAACTTTCAAAATAATTTTAAGAAGGTTGAAAACTGTTCTTTTGTAGATTGTGCTGCATTAGTGTGGTGCGCATTACTCTTTTCTAAATCAGTACACTTTACATGCAAAACTGCACACCACATTGCTAAATAGTGTATTTTTTTTCAACTGTGAAAATTGATTTTAGGAAAGGTTTATCTCAAACTACAGTCGTTACTTCACCGCCAAATTTTACGTATATATTTAAGACACGTAAACACACACATAGTGACAGAGAGGTTTATTTTCTAGGTTTGATTTTCACTGTATCAAACTGAGAGTTAATCACGTACTTATTATTGCGACACAAATATTGAAAATCCATCTGTCACCGTGTACAAAGGTGTATCTCAGATCTATTTTGTGTGAAATGTTGCAGCGAAGCAACAACTGTAATTTGAGATAAATCTTTCCTCAAATCGACATTCACAACAGGACAAAAAAATGCACCTTTCCGCACTTTGATGCGCACCTTTGCATGCCAAATGTATTGAATTAGAAACGAGCAGGGCGCACTTCAGTATACTTTATGATCGATATATATAGAATAGAAAGGTTGTCTACCTCATAAGTGAAAGGAGGACCACCAAGGTATAACTCCCTCCGCCAATGGCGAGCGATTTTTTTGTNGGGGGGGGGGGGGGGGAAGGAATGGGAATACAGCTGTGAAATGGGGTAGGTCGCATAATGAAATTCCTGTAATTTTAACGTCTTTTCAAAGCTCCGCTCTCCGTTGCTCGACACGGTACAAATTACACAACAAGATTAAAGCTACAAGACTTTCTTTTTATAACAGGAATGTCTTTTCTTAAAAGGAGGGCTTATGAAAAGTCAATGCTATTCAGTTATAATAGCGGAATAATTGATAAAGCAAACAGGGCCGCCCTGCCAAACTACATAAATTATGTTGTGATAGGTGACAAAAATGCGTGTTTAATGAGCGGGTTCTTTTCAGAATGATTACCGAAGGCACGGTGCGCCGCCACACGCAAAACGGGGATTGCGGCAGAACGGTAGTACATAGTGTAAACACCCTGCTTGCCTTGTGTCTTGATCAGCCTTTTGTTTTCAGCACTAAAGTGTGACCGCTCATAGGGAGGCTAGACAGCCATTTTTTGTAGGGCAAGAAAAAGCAACAAAACGGCGCTCTCTGTGGTAAAATAAAAAATGGCAGTGCTATCGACTAATAAAAGAGAAGACGTTGATTTTCCTATTTTTCTCCTGGCGATATGTTTAATATTACGGATGTGCTAGTGGGGCTGAAGCGGCCCTCTTGGGTAAGGCTCATCTCCTCTTCCCCCTCATCCTCCCCAACCCCTCACAAAAAATAGGTCGGCGCCATTATGCATAAAGAAATTAATATGCTTCAGTATTTTCATCCACTTGAGTGTGAGATATTATCCCCCCTGAACCCATAACGAGCTAGATGATAGGGACTTACACATCCCACGTCAACTAAATCACGTCACTCTCTGGTCTGTTTACTGACTTACATCACCAAAAGCACTACATTCTTGAGACTCAAGATAGAACATTTACACTCACAACAGTCTGGTATACCTATCCGTTACGGTGATATGTATATTCATTAGGAATACTCGATTGTCATCATAATTATGTTCAAGAATCGTATATCAAGGAGCTCATCTCTCTAGCTAGATAACTGAGAACTTGCGTAATAACGATGGAAGCTCTCAGTCTTACCATCATAGGAAAATTACAATAACACTGCTTACTGAACGCTACCAAGAGTGCGTTCAGCACCGATGCCCTAATGTACATCTTACAGTGGTAAGTGATCCCATCGTTACTGCGCAAGCTCTCGAATGTTAACTCATTGGCACAACGTGTTTATACCGACCGAGTCACCGGGTGCAGTTAGTGTTTAAAGACATCAGAGATGAGTTCCAGTGTTAAAAACATAATGTGAGAAGCTGACAAAATCTGTGGTAATGATGATCTAAAACAGTGCTTTCGGCAGAGCCCTCGCATTGCGCTGATATAAACCTCAGCTGGGATCAGTCCTCAGATCAAAAACGAGGAATCTCATGTCTCAGAAACAAGGGCGAGGAAAAAGCGAAGTGAAGAAGGCGATGGCGCATGCTGATTTCACTTGCGTGGCTTGTGGCGGGGGTGGGTATTGGAGGGAGGTAACGGTAGGAGGTACAGCTGACTCCGCTTAATTGTAACTTCCCAATAGCACATAATTTGCGATTAAATGTAGTTCAGAATATTCAGATACTGTCTAACATTGATAAAAACAAATATTGCTGTTAAGTGGAAATGGCATTTAAGCAGATAGCCAATGGCCAAAGTTATCTTCAGCTACCGTGTGGCCCTGGGAGAGCCATAAAACTTATTATTACGAACTTGCCTCGTCGCTCATTATTGCCTTTGTGTCACGCAATCGGCTATAACGTAAAGGTCGTTGGCCGTGTATGCTCAAGGCGAATAGATAATAAATTATTCGGTAGTCAAACTCTCCGGTCATCGAGCAAAAAACCCAGCACGTCAATTTTAGGCCAAAATTGAGTAAAAACACAAATTCGAGCACATTACCAAATGACATTTCGTATTGACTAAGTCAAGTAAAAAGCTCAATTTCACGTCCTGTTTATTTGCCTTTCTACGATAATTGAGAACTTGCGCAATGACGATGGGATCTTTTACCTTGTAAGAACTACATTAACTCTGCATGTTGATGGCCACTTAGGGTGTATTCAACACCAATGTATTAATGTATTTCTTTAATAGTAAGAGATCCGATCGTTTAACGAGCAAGCTCTCTAATATTCACAATGGCAATGACATGATTATTTTGATATGATGACATCATTTGCACTAGCTCAAAGCTGGACTCACACACGTGTTGCTTCCGGTGTCATCTAAGCGATCCATGCAGTAAACAGAGACCGAAGGTTAAACAATGAGACTAATTTGTAGGTGTCGTCTATCTGCGTTAAAAGACAGGCATCATTATTCATAGCCAATAGTGCCCTTGACTTCCATGAGACCGTTATTTGTCTGGCTAGCTCTGGACATGCTCAGCAGATCAGAGAGATTTTGGCCTGTGAAAATATATCTGGGGGAAAATAACCTTACAGTATCTTAATCATTCAGCCTGTTACTTGGTTTTACCAAATCACCAAAGAACTCCCCTGAAGGATGAATGGCTTGCATCCGAGTAATGCGATCTCTCGTTTTGTGTGTTCAAATATCAAAATGCCATACTTTATGGCTATTGGAAGGGGCAGGTTTGTAATTAACCACGGACATATACGTTTTTTGAGTAAGGTGAGCCTGTTAGAGTCTGTGAAATATTATCACTATAAATTACACCTCTGAAAGTTGACACTGCTGTTAAGAATCTCAGAATTGTGCCAAATCACGCTATCAAGCGAATTCTTTGAGAGTGAAACTGCACTGCACTGAATCGCATTTGTATAAGATACACCACTGTTTTCATTCTAAAGCTATTTGAGATAACGTAGTTTGAGTATAACCTGACGGTTTGATTAAAATGGCAAAAATGAATAATAACAGAGTCGTAAAAAGTTTTCTGATGGCATCACAGAGTTCTGTTGCCTTGGGTCTCTTGGTCCAACCCTTCTTAATAGTTCCACGACAATGGTTAAAATTAAGTTGCCGCAGTTTAGAGTTCTGTTAAAATTCTGCGTCGCAAAAATATGTGTTGTCTAATTCCACCTACACCATGGCTAAAAATTGTAAACGTTCTTAAGTGCAGATTAAAAATGTATATTATTTAAGGAAAAATGTGCAACATCGCTGTGATCGTTCATATTAAATTATCTATCCACTCTAACTGAAAACGTGAACACAGAATGTTCATTTCATCATTGTGATTTTAATACCTCGCAAATTTCTTCTTCAATTAACATATATTTGCTTAAAAGACGGATATAAATACGCTACCTAAGGGTGCTTCTTACCGCTGTGTGCATCAAGAAAATGGTTGTGGTTATACTGATAGAGCTGTAAAAGCAATAACTATTATTTTTTAAATACATAGGATTCATAGGCCTTTTTGGGTTGCCACCGGGGCCCAACCATTCTTATGCCATTCCAGCCCTACACTGTTCTTATTTCATTAATTTGTGGCCCATTTTCTAAGCATTATCGAAATTATAGAAAAACCATCCAAACCCAGCCCTGCCAAAAAGAAAACAACACATCCATGAAGATTATATTCCAATCAATGTATAATTTTCTCATATGACATTTGCTATCTGAAATCTATGTCTGTCGTTGCAGGGCATAGGAAGAGAGGGAAAGAGAAACGTTAATTTTAATTTATATACATGGATATATAAGACTGAAATATGCAAGACTTCAAGTGAGAAGTGCACTTAATGTAAATGACTATCCTGTCCTGTCCAGTCCATTACACTAGCCTTTTAGGTCTTCCTCTGCCTATGTCTACGTTTACCTCTACCTACATTATTTTACACTTGATGTAAATTAACAAGCACTTGTGCATTCCAGGTAGCCAACGAGCCAGACACTATGACGCTTTCATCAGGGGAGTCCTTAGTCTGCCCTGTTCTTCGGCGTGTCTTGAACAAAAACAAGAGCCTCCGGCAAGGAGGCGATGGTCTGTAAATGATTCTCTAATTAACGGTACGACGCCCGACCACCTGTGTTACTATGGTGATTATTATATACATCTTGAGTGGGAGGGGAAGTTGCTGTGCATACTACGGGTACATCTCTTAGACTTAGGTGTTACTAAGGCAAGGCTAGGGTTAAGCTGGCTAACATGGCAGGCTGGTCGAGAGGTACAGCGTTTGTCTCTTGGAATGAAGGGTCCAGGGGTTCGAATCCTGTAAAGATTTCTCTTTGGATATTTTTCGCAGTAGTTAGTGGGCACATATTGTCAAAGCCTCGTCTCTGATAAGATATTCATAACTGCTAAAAAGGAACGTTTTACCTAATACAAACAATACCATGGTAACCCAAATTCTTTGTGGCCAGCAATAGCAGTCCTTGAGGCCGATTTTCACTTCCTGTCAGTCACATTTCTACGACACCATTCATTATTCATAATGGCATGCTGCAATTAATCACCTGATTATTTTTAAGATTGAGGCCAACTGACTGGCCCAAGGCTGGAGTCACACGCGTGTCATTATCGGTCTCATCTAAGTGATTCATGCACAGGCCTAAAGCAAAACCATTAAACTATTTTGTATTAACAGCCCGTTTGCATGAGAGGACATGCTTCGTTAGTCGTAAATAGTGCCAATATACAGGAGAATCTAGCAAACTAGAATTGAGAGGAATCTGTCATAAATTCGACTATTTGAGGGTTCAAGTTCGTAAGTAAAATGTGAGATAACTTGTAGCTGGAAACATCATCACTGCACTCCGGACATGTCCATAGAACATGTCCGCTTCCCTCCTCTCCCTGTCCCTAATTGGGGCTGCGATTATTTGGTCCGTGCAATTTTGACGAAATAGCAAGCCATATTCCTTCCTTAGCAAAGGAAGCATCAGTCTCTAGGCAAGCCAAGATAGCTGCGATTAATGCGGAAGAGACAGAAAATTATGCACTGACTTAAGAGTGATGTTTGCTATACTTATATCTTCGCCTCATTCTTTAAAATACATACTATTTTTGATTCATGCTATATCGTCTTCCAGTGATCCAAAACACGTCACGCTTCTATCAAACCTCTAGCAGGTGCACATCCTCCTTCACTATGATTAGCGCGCACTAACCAAGAACATACCCCTGAGACCTCCTTTGCTATAAGGAAGGAGTGTGGCTAGCCGTTTCTTCAAACTGCGGGGACCAAGTTTAAGAAATTTAACAAGTTTAACAAGTTTGTTAGAAAGCTTAGGTACACAAATTTACATTAAAGCATTCAACGGGAGGATACAATCTCACAAACTGACGACACTTTACAACAGAAACGACACAAAACGAACCGGCGAAGTTTTAGTGGCGTAATTGTTGTTTTTTTGTTTTTTTTGTAAGGCCTAAACAAAAGGTTTCATCAAAATATCCAAAAAGCAACATATTCTTTAAGTTCCATGGATTCTCTGCTTGCATCAGTTTCCTTTACTTCAACATATTCGGTCTAGTACCAAACAAAAGCAGCCATGTATCCGGCACCAATACCTTGCGACGAGAATGCGTGTTTATCAAAAGTATGCGAATCCATGCCTTGAGATTCTACTACATATCAAAATATAACGCAAAATACATTGGAAGAATATTGGAAAAACCGTCGCCCCAGCTAAACACAGCACCACGATTATTTAGAAGACGCTGTCATTATGCAAAGATACAAATGTTTGGTCACCTAAAGTGCAATTTTCCATATGACTTTCGTGTATATAAAACATTGTTTTTAGACAAAATTCAATCGCGATTATTGAAAAGTAGATACCAGCACACTCATAATTTAGGTGAACTCGACAAAATAAGCCTTTTAATGATAGATATGAAAGCATTATTTTCTGCCGAGCTGAAAGTGTGAGTTGTACTTTGGTCGATATCAATTATACGTGCTGTCGATACTCATCCTCATCTCGAGTACTCACTCCCGAGAGCTGAATTAGTCGATATTATCGATCCATATTACCTTTTTTTTCTTGTTTTATTTTGCGTTTATTATAATATTAGGACCTGTAAGTTATCAAACACCTTGATTCCTAAAATGAAGGTACTTACTCCAAAAGCCGTGTTAGTCGATGATGTCAAATTCACATCACGCTACATTTGTTATTCACATTTACTTCAACAGCAATTGATCTCTTAAAAGATTTGATTCCCAAAATTAGCGACTCCATAGCGTGCGTTAACACGGTTATACCAATTGAGATTAACTCTTAACAATATTTAGCTCCATGAATCCTTCCATCTACTTGCCCACATACTTTCTTTCAGACCTTTGACTGAGGTAGCTAGCACGTTTATCGTGAACTATGCCACCATCGACTATCGATAATACTTGTCGTGAGTACTCACTTTAGTGGATATTTGAAATCATCTTCCTAGTTGACAGGTTACATAATACATTCATGCCAGTCAGTGGTGTGGTAGTCGTTCTAAAGGTGTCAGCGATGAACGTGATGCCAATAATGATTGCCTGGGTACTGTTGTTGATGTTGGTGATTAAGGTGGTGGTGATGATGATGATGATGATGATGATGATAATGATGGTGGTCGGAAAGGTTGTTGTAATCACCTTGAAGGTTGTGGTGTTGATGTGGTGATGGTGGTAAGGATCGATATTGAAGTCATTATGCCTATGATTATGATGATGGTGGTAGAAATGTTTCAAATCACACCGGAGATCACAATTGTTGTTGCTGTTGCTGGAGCTGTAGCAGTGATGTTATAATGATCACTGTGAGGGATTTTTCATGGTGATTATGAGTGCAAAAGGATGTGTAATTATATTGAAGATCGTGTTGTTTTTGTTGTTGCTTTTGTTGTTGCTGTTGTTTCTGATGCTTTTGTTGTTGCTGTTGTTCCTGATGCTGTTGTTGTTGTTGTTGTTGTTGTTGTTCATACTGTCACAGATGCAGAAATGATAATGGTAGTGACAGTGGTTTATAATAGGGAATATGCTGAACACTGTTGATTACGATGGTATGGTAAAAGCTCCTGGTGGTGCTGAGATCATTTTGTTAGTGTGACTAAAATGATGGTACGGTAATCACAAAGGTGTTTGCATGTACTCCGAAAGTTGTAGCTGTTACCGGTACTATTCTTGCTGGTGTTGCTGCTGCTGCTGCTGCTGTTGCTGCGAAGGGGTTAATGACCGTGATAGTTGCAAAATATCCAGGCCTCTTACGTAGGAATGGTCTCGCTGGGACAGAGGTCAAGAGGTTAAATAGTCTTCAGAGAGGGACAATCCAGGAGGTGGCAAGAGGTGAATAATTAATTACCACAGGCACTGTTGATCACAGCTTATGGTGTTCAGATCGTAATGAAAAGGTCGGTGGCTGACAACAGGTTCCTAATTACTCACACATGCAAGGCGCGGGCCAGTTACACGAAACACGAAGGCTGTGTTTATCATTACACGTGTCTGTATAGCATATACTTTGATCTAATTTTATCTCACAGTTGGGAAAGTCTCTCTATATTTTCGAGGGAAATCTCATGTTGTTTTCGGTAATGTATCTCTCTCTCATTCTCTCTCTCTCTCTCTCATTCTCTTCCTCTGTTTTCAAGAAACATCTCATTTTCTTGGAATGACTCTCTCTTTATATTTGAAGAATGTATGTGTGTCTCTATGTCTCTACATTCGAAGATAGCCTCATTTTTCCCCGAGAGCTGTCTTTCTCTGTTTTCCAGAAATGTCTCGATGTATTCCATTTTTGGAGTGTCTCACCTTATTATCGAGGAATGTCTTTCGTAAATTCTAAGGATTTCTCTGTAAGTGTTTTAGGAATCTCTCTTCCCTCNTTTCCATCCTTAACTCCTCCTTCCGTATCTCACTCTCTCCCTGACCCCCCCTCCCCCCGCCACCACCCCTCAAAATCTTTCTCTCTCCTATTAGGTATTTACACACTAACCCAAACTTTCCTTTTTTTTTTAATCATTCTCTTCTTCCTCCCTTTCCCTCTGCCCTTGTCCTCTCCCCGTTTTTCCATCCCTTCACACACTAGCCATACTCCCTGACTTCACCAGGCCTCGTACTTCCTCTCTTCTCCCTAGTATTCTTTTTTCACTTTCTCCCTTTCCTTTTCTCTCTTCTCCTCCTCTAGCCCCGTCTCTCCACCCGTTCATAAATCAGCCATAATATCCAGCCTCATCAGGCTTCAAATCTCCCCTCTCTCTCTCCTTCCTGTTATTCTTCTCCTTACCCTCTCTCGTCTCCTCCCCTCTCCCTCTCTCCATTCCCTCGTACATCAGCTATAGTATCTGGCCTCTTCGGGCTTTGTATCCCCTCTCTCCCCTCCACCCCCCGCCCCACCTTCTCTCTTTTCTGCAATTCCTTTCTGTCTCCCCTTCCTCCTTTCCTTCTTCCCCTTCCCTCCCGTTCTTCTTCTCCCTTCTCCCCGTCCCCCCTTCCTTCTGTTCGGTAACCAGACACCAGTCATAATACCTGTCATCGTCAGACCCTATGTTCATTGATTCCCCATACTCCCCATAGCGCCAGGGAAATAACAATAGCCTACAAATTAATACCTGCCACTATCGTGAACTATGCTCAATAACATAAGCTGTATACCCTCTCTCGGTCGCATTCTCTTTCTCTCATTCTCCATCCCTCGTTCTCGGGGGCTTGTATATATGTGTATATAAATATACTTTTTCTCAGCCCTATCCCCTCACCTCTCAGTTTGTCTCATGTTCTGTCTCTTCTTTCTCTTTCTCTCTGTTTCTCTCTGTCTATCTGTCTCTCTCTCTCTCTCTCTCTCTCTCACACACACACACACACACACACACACACACACACACACACACACACACACACACACACACACACATATATATATATATATTTATATATCGTCAGTATTTCAGTTTTCATTTCTCTTCCCACTATTCCATTTTTCGTCCTTTTCTTTCTTCCTGTCCTTCTTTCTTTTCTCCTTCAGTTACAGAAATGGCATTGATGTAATGTCTATGCACACTGTATTATTATATACAAAAATTTATGAGAATGGACTAGATCGACATCAGAAGGGTTAAATGATCATGTGATGTCTTTTTTTCACTGTTGACAAAATGGCGATGTAAGGAGGAAATGCAATACTGTTGCCAGGTGAAACGAATAATGATGACCAAAAAAATATGACGTGGTCAAGCTGAATTGCAAATTGCACAAACAGAAGTATAATAAGTGTCTTTCTATTAGATTTGGACAAATTCACAATTTTCGCGGCACTCAACCAACGCGCTGCCATTTTGACCTTTATCACTTCTGCCCCAGTGATCAAAATATAAACACTATCATGAGTCATAGCTGCCAAGTTTCAAAAATCCAAATAAGGAACACCCTTTCGCGGCGGGTAGTATCCCCAATTTTCCAATCCGTGGGGGGGGGGAGTCCCCCAAATAGCTGCCAAGTTTAAAAAAAAAAAAAAA
>JAWQUT010000213.1:253821-264138 GCA_033807755.1 Ellobium chinense
ACACACACACACACACACACACACACACACACACACACACACACACACACACACACACACATATATCATCAGTATTTCAGTTTTCATTTCTCTTTCCGGTCTTCCATTTTTCGTCCTTTTCTTTCTTCCTGTCCTTCTTTCTTGTCTCCTTCTACCTTTACTCAGTTACAGATATGGCATTGATGTAATGTCTATGCACACTGTATTATTATATACACAAATTTGTGAGAATGGACTAGATCTACATCAGAAGGGTTAAATGATCATGTGATATCTATTTTTCTTTTGTTGACAAAATGGCGCTGTAGGGAGAACATGCAATATTGTTGCCAAGTGAAACGAATAATGATGACCACAAAAAAAAAAAAGAATGACGTCGTCAAGCTGAATTGCAAATTGCACAAACAGAAGAATAATAAGTGTCTTTCTATTAGATTTGGACAAATTCACAATTTTCGCGGCTCTCAACCAAGACCTCAATCACTTCTGCCTCAGTGATCAAAATATAAACACTATCATGAGTGGTACGCTACGACCAGTGGTGGCAACACTGTTGTATTGTGGGCTGTACAAACAACAAAAAGAAGATAATCATTATAATGGCAAACGAATAGGTGTTCAAAACGTAGGGAGCTCCGCAGATATCATATCTGGCTCCTACAGTCTTCCATTCAAGATTTACTCAAATATGAAAGAATGCGGCATTAGTGGAATATTTCCATCCATTTAAATATTCCTCCAAAGACAGTTCTGATGGAAAATCCTGAATAGATATTTGGTACGCAGTGAGTATTTTTTATTAAATTGATGACAGAGTCAATTCCGCCTCAGTGATGAAATCAAGGCCATTAATTTGAAAGAGATGTGAATATGTACCTTTTTACATCAAGTTTTTTTAACGTTGTCATTTATTCTTTGACTTCTGCTTCTCTTTGTGAGCCCTCTTATGTAAGGTGTCAAGCCTATATGATGAATTTAGACGTTTGCTTTGCTCTGCGTAGATTTAACAAAAATGAAAGCGACCTGAAATGTCGGAACGACAAACTGAAATGATCCTGAACATGTTCCCCACAAGATGAATAACGGTGAAGTTCGTTGTTTGCTATTGTTTTTTTTTTTGTTCCGTCCTATTTATCCCTCTCCTGCCAACCCATTTTCGATCTCTACATGTCTGTCCTTCCGTGTCTGTAGACACCCACTTAATGATAGTAATTTGTTACGAACGGCAACGCTCTTGCAGCCACGAAGAATGACAGAAAGCTCTCTACAAACGTGTTGCAGCGTCTGTAAAATTAATGATATAACTGCAACATTAACCGACATTCTGCAAGAGATTGCAAATATATTCCACATTTTTTCCAGTATGATTATCACACCAACAAAATATGTAGCGAAGCGTTAGAAGGACGAAAAAAAGTTTTGGGGCGTGGGTACTACAGAAATGCATGAACTTGGTCGTGTTCCAAAATGAAAAATATTATTGCAGAACGCCAAAACTCGTAGTATAAAAGTATGGAACACAGAAAATAAGTTTATGAAACGGACTGAATTTTTCTAGCTTTTACTATATTATTTTTGTCTGTTTCACTCAACATCATACTTAGGATTATGATTAGCTGATTTTTCAGACGTGTTTTAGCGTCTGTAAAGTTAACGACATAACTCTTACATTTACCGACATTCTACAAGGAAATGCAAATCTATTTTTTTTCCAGCATCATTATTACACCAACAAAATTTGTAGCACAGTATTGGATGACCGAAAATTAGTTCTGGAGCGAGGGTACTAGGGTACTACAAAAATGCAGGAACTTGGTTGTGTTCCAAAATAAAAAGTATTAGAACGCCAAAACTTGTAGTATAAGGTATGGAACACAGGAAATCAACTTATGAAACAGACTGGATGTTTTCTAGCTATTACTATACTATTTTTGTTTCTTTCATTCGACAATGTGCTGAAGAAATATTTAGCCGATTATCTGAAAGAAAGAATACCTGCGCCTTCTTTAAAACGAGACCACAGTATCTCATGGCATCACCCAGAACCAAATTATGCAAGCTTTATCCCCTTGGACGCTTCGGTAGAATCAGTTCTCATCTTCACTCCACTATGCTGAACGGTAGAATAAATTCGCATGCCAGCGCCAATCGTGTGACTCCGCGGTCGAATTTTGCAACCCGGTGTCAGCTGATCGGCCCGCAGGCAGCATGCGTAACGGTTATTATCTGTAACAATGTGTCAGGTAACCAGCGGGAGGCTGGACCTGAGGCGCCTCACGTTACTAGAGTTAATGATAAACTTAATCACCAAACTTTCCCTACTGCGATCCTATCATGCTGTGATTTGGTCCTAACACAGATACCAATGTACACTTACCTTTTTGCCTTCCTCCGGATGAAGTCGATGCTCCAGATTGAACAATCTACATCCCATGCATGGGGCCCCGAGTTCCGCCTGCGCATGCGCAGACAGCAAAGAAATGACCAAAGCCACCGTCAGTGCGTGGCATGTTGTCCAACTCGTCATCAGCACTCTCGGGCGCTTGATGACGTTCAACAGTGATGTGGATGAATGACGAAAGGGCGTATTTAATGACGTCATGTCTTTTCGTGAAGATTTTGTTCGGATTTATTCAATATGCATCGATTTTTTTGTGGAGATGGCTTCGATAAGCAAACATCTGTTGTTTGCCTCAGTTGTTGTTGTTGTTGTTGTTGTTGTTGATGGGGGTGTTGTTTCTTGAACAAATATGATAGTGTTGATATCAACTGTGCAGGAAATCACCACTTTACCGCGGCATATCGTCGTTGAAAGAAATATAAACCGAACGAATGAAGTTGTCAGATTACCGCTGCCACAGTTTACTTGGTATTTTTAAATATCCTGCCTCTTGCAACGAATCCACAAGTTTTGAATCTCACTGCTTATGCAAAATCACCATAATACTTCTTTAAAACAAACAAACAAACAAACAAACAAACAAACAAAAAACAGAAAGAAACTCTTCAAAGTGGCAAATTCTTAGACACTAAGAAGAAAATTCGCTTGAAATAGTTGTATCCTCAGTATTTCACAGTTACCGCTGAACTGGTACGTGCCCTATTTTGAAGACACCGTATATTATTGAACAGCTTCTAATATTTTTGATTGATTGCACTGGCTTATGTAGTATAGGCTGTCACATTTTTAACTCCACGTCTCGTAGCTCTTTAAAGTAATCCCAGTCAATGTGTTCTGACCTTGGAGGGCCTGTCAAAAAAGAAAAATTATATGTATATCATTATTTACAGTATATGACATATTATGAATGAATGTCGTGGCTTCGTCGCCACCGGGTAAAACAAAAAAAAAAAAAAGGTGTACCTATCATATCGATATATCGATAGCAAACAAGACATTAATCTCTATAACCATTATATCCTGGGTCGTTATCGTCTTTACATCCGCTGTGGAACAGCGTGTTCGAATGGGTACTGTGATGGTCTTAGCATCTAGAGGTCGTGGGTTCCATTCCCGATCACGATCATGTGTAAGTGGCATTCACATTTTTCTCAGTCCACCAGTCCGTTTAATTAGTTCGTAACTACTGTATAAGCGATGGAAGATATTATATATATTATATATATTATATATATTGTCACAATGTCACTTATCAGCACCTGTAAATTGCAACGGCGCTGTACGCTCTCCAGGGAGATGAGAAAGTCCTAAAGTGATCAGGTCTGCTGAGGTAATAATATTGCAAAGTCGATAACAATACTGCAAAGTCGCATGAGCGGCCATTAACCTGAATACGAGATTTATAATACATAGTAAATATAATTAATGTTTCGTTATACAGTACTCACATAATAATTTCAGATATTCAAGGTCAATGTATATTTAAGACCAGAGTATTGGCCTTGACCGAGACTCTTCCTCTTTCAGAATGTTAACAGAAGGCTCTCAAAATAACAGATAAGCCTCTACAGTATATATATATTATTATGTAAATAACATGTGTGCAAAACTGTATAATCATATTAGATCTATGCCCCATTAATGCACTTTGCTTTTATGCTTGTTCAAACTCTTTTTTTTTTCATCCTTGCTCCTAATACCTGCCTCCTTTGTAAGTGGATCTGAGTCTCTTTCTTTAATCCTATAACATGAATCATTGTTTAATCTTTTCACAAAGGCTTAAAAAATGCATATTCCAGATCGACCCCAATGTTTACCTTATCATTTACGGCAGCCTTACCTGTCAGTATTACTGGTAGACGGCTACTGCCTCTTATTCTGGCCTATTCACAATCTGTCAGTGACTCGATAATACATTATGTTGACATGGTATAAGGTTATAGTCCACAGATTAGATCACAGACAAAGTTTTGGTGCTATTTGTTCATAAGTGGAGCAGCGTGGCCTAATGGTTACGGCGTTGGACTCAAGATCTAAAGGTCGTGAGTTCGATTCCCGACCACGGTCATGTTGTAAGTGCCTTGAAAAAGCATTTCATTCTCATTTTCCTCAGTCCACCCGTCTGTAAAATGGGTACCTGGCTATAGGCAGTGGAAGATACTGTCAGAATGCTAGTGATCAGCGCCTATAAATGGCAGCGGCACAGTATGCTCCCCAGGGAGTCGAGAAAGTCCTAGAGTGATCGGGCCTGCTGAGGTAATGATAGTGTGAAGTCGCGCGAGCGGGCATTAGCCTGGATACGAGACTTATAAACCGCATTATTATTATTATAAGTTCAGGCCAGTTCGAATAATAGTATTGGAATTCATGTTCGAGTTGAAACTCTCAAAAACATACGCTTCATGTGAACGTACACCTCCTTTTCCTAATAAGAAGATTATGCCCTATTATGTTTTTCTTTTTGTCCAAACCTCATCTATGTGCGATAGGATGTTCTACAACAACACAGGTGATCTTGTATGCGGAAGGCGTGTCTACGTTTATCTATAGCAAAAATGATTTATACTCGTCAAATGCTAAACAGTTGTTACATTTATGCATATATAATGATATTGATTATGATTTGATGATGGCGGGTTTTAGGTAACACTTGCTCCTTATCATTATTTGATGTTGAATGTGTTGTGCGTGTGTTGTATGT
This sequence comes from Ellobium chinense, assembly GCA_033807755.1. Classification (NCBI taxonomy): domain Eukaryota; kingdom Metazoa; phylum Mollusca; class Gastropoda; order Ellobiida; family Ellobiidae; genus Ellobium; species Ellobium chinense. The sequence goes on from JAWQUT010000213.1 coordinate 258,924, forward strand.
ACTCCGGGACTATGACGGTGAGATGGTCAGTACTCTACTGAGATATAACCAGTTAATGTGTTAAGTGCACCAAGTCTTTTCTTCACTCACTATTGATTAGTATATGGAATATAACGTTATATGACAATACGGGTGACCTTTTTATGCGAAAGGCGTGTCTAATATTATCTACAACAAAGATGATTTATATCCGTCAAATGTTAAACAGTATTTCACTGAGATATAACCCTATGATGTGTGGAGTGCATAAAGTCTATTTTTGACTCATTATCGATTATCGATCCATTTTAAGTCTTGAAGTGGCCCATAGTTTCGCCTGGAATGACTCGAAGGGCTAAGGTCTTTAGACCCACCGGATCTATTCACGACAAGTCTCGGCAGCGGGACATATTCATGTTCTCTCACTCTCTCTCTCTTTCTCACTCTGTCTCTCTCACTCACTCACATACACAGACAGACCCTCCTTGAAGGGCTTATATCGCTCCATAGCAGCTGCCCCTTAAAACATGTGTGACAGCATATTGCTTCTGAATACACCAATTACACTCTCGAATGGTATCACTGATATGAAAGAATCCCGTCTAAAATAGCGATTTTGAGCATTCCAGCAAGTCCTGGGAAGAGAAAATTTGATATACGGCAAACAGGAAGAACCCCGCCGATGATGTGTATGTAGGAACATATGGATGATTATTTCCTTTTATCCTATGTACTAGTATATATGTAGTTTTACCATCCTCCCTTGGATCTCCAAGTTGTAGATTAAAGTAAGAGTGACGAAGAATCTTCAGATGGACTAGGCGTGTGTGGGGGGTATGGTGTGTGTATGTTGTGTTGTGCGTATTGTGTATGTCCGTATGGGTGTGTATGTATGTGTATATATGTGTGTGTGTGTGTGGTGTGTGTGTGTGTGTGTGTGTGTGTGTGTGTGTGTGTGTGTGTGTATGAATGTGTGTGTCTATGTGCGTGAATATGTGTGTGTGTATATGTGTATGCGTGGAGTGTATGTGTGTGTGTTTGTGTATATATATGTGTGTGTGCTTGTATGTATACGTGTGTTTTTTTTTATGTGTATGTGTGTGTGATGTGTGTATGTGCATATATATTAAATATACTAAGAAGGATCCATACCCATCATCCGGATGAGTCCCGCATAGTGAGTCCTGTAATCCACGTTGCCTTGTGACGTAATCCTACCCACAATTCCATATCAGTCATTCACTGACCTCCTCGTTCTGCAGTCTTGAATACCTGAAAAACACAAAAAGATATATACATGTGGATGCAAGCAAAAACTGCATTTCAAGTTTGGTTCATTCACTTGTGCTCATGTCTTCTAAGGTCCAATTCGCTTAGGGGATGGTCTACATTTTTGTAGAAAACTCATGTTGATATTATAACTTTATTTGGAGGCAGCCGCGGAGGTGGTGATAGGGAGGGCGGGGATGAGAGGGTCTTAAAAGAGGCACAATATGCAACACACATCTTCAATATTTTGAACACCCATCTTTAATATTTTGAGCTCACTCTTTATATTCGTTGATCCCAAATATGTGAAAGAAACACTCATCAGTAAATGAATTTTTTTAGCCTGAAAACTAGATAAATATACTCGTGATCGCTACAAGATCGCTGTATCTCTTAAATAATTGAATATTCCAAACAGAAAAAGTAATTTTCAAAAATAGAGCATCGGTCTGCGAATTCATAGAGATGGTACATAACATAGATACTCGAGTAACGTGAATTTTCTGGCGAAATTTACATGACAATTGCAGTAAAAAATGTAGCCAGGTATTCTATGATCAAAGTACTTTCTAACATTACTTCCAAACATATTCCAAACTGAAAAATCTTGTCAATCCACAAATTGTCAGATATCAAGCCACATTCCACACTATGTGGTCGTATAGGATTCAAAAGCCTCAAAGACACAGTTTACGTAACGTGGATTAGCCTTGCAGAATTCCCATTGACGAAGAGTTTAAAGGCGTGGTTGGCATTTTGCTAGATCAAAGGGTAAGATTTAATAGGTCGCCCTCGTTGAATTTCATGACGAGCCTTGAAAGGGTGATTTTTGTAAGGGGCGTAAATCTAGGTCGGAAACGAGCATAGCAGGCTGTTGTATGGACTAGGAATATGTAGGTCACATAGAAAGGTGAATAAATTTTGGATTCAAATTTATACGAACTTTTCACAAGCCCTATCAGGTATTTTGAAGAACTGATAAGTCGCCCGGTTTGACGCATAACACAGTTTATCATATTATGAACTAAGTTTGGTAAAAAAAAAACCGAAATTGTGTGCAGCATTTTTATTGATATGATCAAATTTAATCCCTCATAACACTGTTATCTTATTTATTTATTTATTTACTTACTTATTTATTTACTTATCTATTTATTTATTTATTTATTTATTTACAGACAACGCCTTAAAATTCAGGGGCAGAAAGGTCGGGGTGCCCCGTCTGTGTCTATTTACAAATATCATCACGGTAAAATAAAAACAAATATTAGAAGTAAATTCATCAGTCCTATGTGTTGGAATCAAATATAAAATTGTTTTCTCTTAGCCCAGACTTTACTAAGATAAAAAGAGAAATGTCACATCAAATAGCTCATAAATTCACATCTCATGTCTCCTAATAAAATTAGTTATTTTGAAAATGGGTAAAGTGACATTATTATTTATTTTCTTTTACGTTATTAAATTTTTCAGCTCTCTCGTCTTTTCAAATATTGTCATCAGAATCAGCCAAAAATTCTGAACAAAATGAGACCAGAATTTACATTTAACCTAGTCTAATATGTGAAATATGATGTCATAGGTAAACAAGGGACGTATGTTTCGGAAGGAAGCATTGTTTAGTGAGGCAGAAAAGACAATGCCATGCAGGAGGAAGGGGAAGACCGCCTCACTGATTCATTTCGTGAAACACCCAGTCGCTGATAGTGTACAACTGTAATAAATGTCAGTGGTAATGTACTGATCATTAAATATCATCATCATCATCATCATCATCATCATCATCATCATCATCATCATCATCATCAACAACAACAACAACAGCAGCAGCAGCATCAATAACAATCATCAAATGCATCATCTTCATCATCAACAACAAGAACAATAATTAACAAATTCATCATCATCTTNCCGTACCCTTCATTTCACAGTTCAAACGTGTTTAATGATTATGAAACTGATTAAACTCGTTAACTTGACCATCTCATTCATGCTAGGGAATGGAAGGAGACAGAGATAAAGCAGGTGTCTGTATGATACAGCGCAGCAGTCAACACAGTTTGTATGTGACGATATGATATTATTTAAATGTTCAATAAGACCAGGCTTAGGCATGCATAATAACATATATTGGTTTCATGAAAAATGTCAAATTCTATAGTGTGCCCACGCTCTGGTGCATGAAACTCCTACACACAGAGTATGTGCACTCACTCACACACACACACACACACACACACACAAACACACACACACACACACACACACACACACACACAAACATTTCCACTCTCACAGCAAACACGAAAATAAAATAACGAGTTGCCACTGCCTTGTAATATCAATCTGTGAGCGAGGCTATAAATGCGACAGGCAATAAATCTAATGCCACTTTCTTTCATCTTTCAAGCTTATGTTCTTTTTTGGTTGGCCACGCTAGCAACTGTTGTAGGCAGAGATTCTGTAATGCTTTGTGGGAGCTTTGTAGAAAGTTCAGCAGTTCTTACAAGAAAATTACAGATTTCCATAAAGTATTTGTCCTTTATTTGTTTAAATATTTCAATTATCTTTTAAGCAACAATCATTGCCGCGCACTAGGGGGTAAGGAAAAGAAATCAAACGTTGATTAATTTGATTTCAAGAATCTGAAAGCTTTGCCGCAGGTGTTTACTCTTCGCTATTTTCGTCTGTTTATTTACAGATTCTGTTTGCTTCGATAATAAATTACAGCGTTTGAAGTATTACAATCTTGCGCAGCATGTCTTCAACTCTGCATAATGGATGTGCCCTTGAAAATACCAAACAGCTGTGCAACACAAATATTTCTGATTTATTAATATCTAATTCGTGCTTTTCAAAGTACGTACATTCCAAATCATCAAATCATCTGCAAACAGCACCGTCTAATCTGAATCAGCAGTATGCTTCAGGACGTCGAGGTTATTTCGATTTATCCGAAATGGTTGCCTATATACAACCCTTTCTAATTATATTTTGTGTTAAGTTGATTTCAAGTGGTCTGTTTCAAATGTGAAGAAATTATATGTTGATTCGTATTTGATCGAATAGAACTACTCGCCGTACAGTCTACCAGGGATAGAGGGCAACGCATCTTGCTTGTTTATGCTAGGCATGCGTTGTGTATGTTCATAACTGTGCCTAAATAAACTGACTTGCAAAAATACAGTTAAATAATTAATAGATGTGTCACTGAAAATAGCCCACAGCTGTGCAACACAAATATTTCTGACTTAGTAATATTTAGTTTGTGCCTCAGAAAGTGCATGCCAAAATTATCTGCAAACAGTTCCGTCTAATCTGAATCAGTAGTATGCTTCGGGAGGTTGAGGAAATTTCGGCTTATCCGAAACAACTCTTTCTAGAAACATTTTGTGTCAAGTTGATTATAAGCAGCCCGTTTCAAATGTGAAAAAAAACCATACGAGCCTATTAATTTGTATTTGGCTATAATAATCTGCTAGTTTGCTAGTTGTACAGTCTGATGCAGGAAGACCTCATGGAAATTGGAGTCACCAGGGGAAGTAGTCAATTTATCTTGTTTGTTATTTCTAAGCAAGCTTTAAGAATATTCATAACTGGATGGAAATACATTAATTTGGAAAGGCAATGTGCTGAGGACATATAAGAAACATAATACGAAACTAAATGTTCAGCCTAAGCACCGAGCATCAGAAACCAATGGCTGAGTTCCACTGTGTATTCACACTTAACAGGTGACATCTTCAAAACCCTAAATCCTAACTGGATTACCTCCGATTTCAATGGAGTTTTTATCTATTCGCAGTCATTGCATCCTCTTTGACGTCAATGAAACGTTCCCCTTTTCCCTACTCCCCCATCTCCTCCGACATTGTCTCTGCTCTTTACAGAAAGCGACACTCTATCTCTCCTCACCCCACATTCCATTCTCACACCTTATATATTCACTCTCCTCCTCTACCATCTC
>JAWQUT010000213.1:272606-285651 GCA_033807755.1 Ellobium chinense
TCTCTCTCTCTCTCTCTCTCTCTCTCTCTCTCTCTCTCTCTCCCCCTTTCTCTCTCTCTCACCTTCACACTCCCATTAATGAAATTTCAGATATAGAGTTTTTGTCAGAACCTCAGACCTCAAACTTGAATAATTTCGTGCTACTATAGGAAACTGCGACATATTACTGTATGTAACATTTTTACTGTAGCTCAGTTATATTTTAAATTCAACCGACTGAACTTCGTTATACTTTACACTGCTTTCATCAGCACAGCTTATATCAAGGAATCACTTTGCTACGTGCAATTTTACGAAAACGAGGTGTTTTTGGTTTTTTTTTTGCTTCTGTTAAAATTTGATTTTTTGTGTTTAGCAGGGTTTTGCCTTAAGTGACAATTTTAAGACAAATTACAGAAAATATTTGTTTGGCGGCAAAGATGGAACAAATGCGGGAGAAAGAAGAGTTCTCGCGAAAACCGAGTTTTTAGTTTTAAGCCAGGTCGCTACTGGACGGACTCAGCTGTACCAATGACCGCATGCATAATCTTTACGTTCTTTAACGGACGGAGGTAACCACGGGAAGCTGGCATAACATAAGTAGTGTAGCAATACGTTAGGTGACGTATGTATTATGCATACGGCCACAGTTTCGTTAACAGGTGGCTCCTTCAAGACTTAATATCAAAAATATATTTTTTTTTTTGTTGGGTGGGAAGGAGAGAAAATAAGCTGCTCTAAATGTTAAAGAGTATCTTGATGGTGCACTCTGCTTTCTTGTATGGTTAATCTTATTCTATATAGACTACATAAAAACCACTCGGAGTTTATGTCAGTTTCTCGTTCATAAATGTTGTGGCAACGGGGGGAACAAAATGTAAAATTTAAAGAAAACCGGACCGCAGAAAATGGCAATACACTCCAGGGTAGTGATACATAAATAAGAAAGAAGAAATAATTGTCAGCCTATCTCTGTGAAAGAGACGCATATTTTACAATTATAACTCACATTCAAACACTTATTTTACACAAATAGAACCTATTATCGCGGTAGATAGCTCTGTAATAGGGTTCATGCGGGTACGCTAGATAACAAGCAAAGGTTGTGGCATATGCCCGGTTAAGTGATTTCATAATTCGTTGTTAACATTCTCAACCCATGCGAGTCTCATCAGTTGTGCACTCGACTCCACATAACCGATACATCTCGGGAGTGTAAAAAACAGTTGCAGTTAAAGAAACAGTGATTATCCAGTGGCTTCTATAAATAAAATGCAGTTGTTTGCTATCTGAAAGATGTTGCAATTTATTGGTCGCCATAGAGCAAGAGTAGACCATCTCACATTTTTGGGATTTTGGCAGTAAAGGGTTCTATAAATAGATATTGACTCAATCTATAAATGACAGTTACATTGCTATTTTTGGCCTGTGGGACTTCTAACACCAACCTTTCTCTTTTATAAGTCTTTATAACTCAATGGCAATATAAACTTCATCAATTTTCACCTCAATTTCTCAAAACAAATTTCTCAGAACACAGCAAATGTGGGATGGTTCACTCTTTCTCTACAGCTACCAGTTTTGCGTGGATGTGACCAAATGGAGCAGATTATACACTGACGTAGGATAAGCATGTGAATTTGTTGTGACTGTTCTAAATATACGTCATAAACAACTGAGGTGTCTCGGCCGTACCTGAGAAAAAGGGGTAGGGGCGAGGAGAGGTCAAACAAACTCATGCTACATCCATATACATATATACAGCCTTTTTTTATGGCAAAATTAGTGTGATCGAGGGATCTGATCTCAAAACAACAGCTTGACATTTCTGGGTGCAATGTTATACAGTGCTCAACTGACAACTAGTGAGCATGACATGTCAGCCAGCCCTGTGTTTTGCTGTCGCCCGTCGCGTGACTGTCGCCCGGCAGCGCTAGATCCCCTGGGACCTTAAGAAGCCACCTGAGGCCAATGACACATATGTCAGTTATCCTTTGCTACCATTTGAAGGTGTGCTGCTGAATTTGATACTCCTATATTAAACGGCGTAAATTTGTATACCAGAAACCACCCAAAGAAACCAATCGGACTGCATAGTTTCATTTTCATAATCATATTACATTGTTTGTAACTCGGATAACACAGTCATTAATGATGCAGCATACGTTGCGCAATACTGTGGACCAATTTATCGAGTAAGCTTAAAACCATCAGAGTGAAATGACACTGTTAGAAATCGCTCTTTGCATGCCACAATACAGTTGTCACTGGAACCTGTGGCATAGCTGTAATGAACTTCTCTTGACAAATACGAGATTTCCGTTTAAATACCAGCGACTAGAGCAATCAGTCTTCGCAGGATCTTAAATTTCGAGGGGATGGAGTGCAGGATTGGGGTANGGGGGGGGGATGAACTTCCGATCATGCCTTTCCGACTTTTACCTTTGATACTGATACACATTCCCAATCGCTCAAACTGCCTGGTACATGTAGCTCTTAAACATGTAATCATTTCGATGGCAAAACTCCGAGATCAGAGGAGAACTTGAGGAACATGGGGTAAGGAAGGAAGGAAGGGGATGTGAGGAAGGAAGAGATGAAGACCCTCGTCTTTCACGTTTATCTTCAACGCGTCACATTCTTTACTCCTGCTAGATTATTATACGCGATACGCATTTTTGTTGCCATCCTCAACGCTTTCGAAAACGATGGCGAAAAAGAAGAAAAAGGTGGAGCCAGAGAAACTATGACAAGTTGAGGTAATTAAAGTAAACTCTGCTCAATCTCGAGTCGTTTAATCAGAAATCCCGTGTAATCACAACATTTTAAAGATAAGAGACTACTGTGTTCTACTTAAAATTCATTAGATAATGGCAGCTACTTTTAACTGCAACTGTTTGCATATTCCCGAGGAGTTTTTATTAGACAGAGTCAGCTGTGTGCGTTTCTCCGACGCGGTGCATACGTCATTTCTCATGGCAACGACCTGGCTACACGCATGAGGAAAGTTTAACAGCCAGGTTAGTTTGCATGTTACTAGGGTTGACGTGATATGTCATATTCCACAAACTGTTGTTTGGGTGCAACAGCCCTGTATATAGGGAGCCCTCCTCAGTAATAATTCTGCTTGATGGGTTTATCCTAGCCAAGGTGTAGACCTAAAGCACTCCTTGCGAGGCGCAATGTGCTTCGGTGTTTATCAAGGCTGAGATCAGTCCATCTAACAGAAACACTGATAAGAATTCCCTTTCTCATTCAGTAACATAATTATAGAGAAAAGACTGTTTGCTATTATAGATTAAATTTGGTCAGCTTCTCACACGTTTTGACACTGGCAAGTATCCGTGCTGCTGATGAGCACTATGGCGCCCTGTGACTCTATCAGTGTAAGCTGTGTGTGCATTTTACTCCTAACTGCACAACTCTTTGATTGTATGTATCCCTGGGATGTGGAAATCCTATGCAAGTAGTGTAAGCCATCTCGCCATGGGGTTAGAGAAAACAAGTCGTCAAAATACACATTTTAGGGGAGAAAAAAAAAACAACCACTCTCTCATGTTCATAAAATTGCACTCTGCAAAGCGAGTTTTGGAACATAAACTCTACTAGTAAATATGGTGTAATGTATGGTAGAGAGCAACAGACTTTAAGCGGTTTTTGTCATTGACAGTGAATGGTGAGAAAGTCCGAACATAGGCTTATGTCGGGAATAAACACTACGATTTCTCATTAGTGCCTGGACAAGTGCGTGCAATACTCCAAAATGCGCTCTTGTCGGTGAATTACACAAGAAATATATCGCAGTTTTTTATCATACCACAAAACTATTTAAAGATAGAAGTCTGAGTTTTGAAACAGTGTGCGCGACTTTACTGCTAGTTCAAAAACGTCATTAGCCGAATCTCGGTTAGAGCGGGGTTTATCAAATACAAATTCTGGCATTTATTTTCTTAGGAACTTTTAAGTCCGTTCTGTTGAAAGTATGCGGGATCGTGTGGGAGAACCAAAACGTATGCACGTAACAATTTTTGAGAAATTGGATCCATGCCTATAAAATGTTATAAAGAAGGTCAACACGGACGGACCATTGTTATAGAAGATACTTATTATTCACTCGTCGCCATCCTGACAAGATATACTGCTCTTCGTTAGCGTTCATTATCAGATAACATTCCTCTCAACAGAACATCTTTCTTCAAGAGCTATGTACCAAGCTTGGGAGGGGGATAGAAAAAAAAATGAGTCTAGGACTAGACAGATAGTCTAGATACATGTCATTAGTTTCTCTTGTCGAATTTAGTGCATACTGAATACAATGCAACGTAGCGCCTGATCTAACCATGACATATTGTAGTAGTATGTTGTAAGATGTTAGACACCAGTGTCCATTGCCTCTTGTATTAGAAACAGCGTACATATTTAAGAGTTTGCGCATTAACGATGGGATCTTTTATCATCGTAAGAATTATCTATACTCAGCATATTGAACGTCACTAACGGTGTACTCAGCGTCCTGCACTAATGTAATTCTTACGGCGGTTAGGGATCCGATCGTAAATGCGCAATTCTCTATAAGTGAATACGATTTATAATTATTTGAGCGATTGCTGCCTGGTCTAATCATAAAGTATAACCTACACAGCAAGATGTCAGATACCTGTATGCGTTGCCCCTTACGCAAGCACAGCAAAAGAAAAGCAGAGATGTAGAATCTTACATCCACAGCGTTCACAAGAAAATGTAAAGGACAGAGTCTGCGGAGATATCCGGGGATCCTCTCATGCAAGTTTAAGATTCTGTTTCTCCCATTCAACATTGAATGAAAATATCTACATGAATTAAATTTCTGTCTAAAACACGCAGAATTATCAAATAATGTGACGCTTCAACAATGGACTCCCCCTCCTCTTTGCGACCTAATATTTCAAATCCTATACAAGACAGAGTAGCAATGCAATGTCCATTTCATGAAGTGGGCAAAAAAACTTGGACATTTCATGAAATGAGTATTGGGCTGGACTTTTCATGAAATGGACAGCCTAGGCGCCCAGTTCATGAAAGGGGCAGATTCACAAAATGGGCTATTTCACAAACTGGGTGTTTTATAACACATACATTGTGTCACTAAGACTGCAGCCTTGCTGCGTTTCGGATTCATAGGAGATAACATTTTACCATTTCACATGGTTTTCTGCGCTATAGGTCGGATAAAGATAGCTTGCTTTTGCGAGAAGTAAACAACACAAAAACCTCACAAACTCGATTATCAGGAAGGTAAACTACACCTATGGGTATGGAAGGTGTTCGAGTCCGCAGTGTTTTTAAATGCACCAAAGGAAATGGGAACGGATCATTCAAATGAAAAGGCGAGGATTTTTCGGGTGAACTGAGATTTGAGACAACGGCTTTGGGATCATTACTATAAGAGCACTTGCGCTTTAACGATGGGATCTCTTACCACTGTTAAAGTAACATTAGTGCACCGGTCCTGAATGCACATTTAGTGGCGTTCAACATGTCGAGTTAATGTAATTTTTACGACGGTATAAGATCCCATCGTCGATGCGCAAGTTCTCAATAATGAAAACAAAAAATGAGCGTTGTTTGATAACTCTCTTCCCCCCCTCCCCCTCTCTCTCTCTCTCTCACACACACACACACACACACACACACACACACACACACAAAATCAAACAAAGACACTCTATCTCTCTCTATAAGAAGGCAGAAAAACAGAGAGACCAATCAAGAGTTTATCCAGCAAATGTAAACACTCGTAAGGTCAACAAAGGATTTCCTATTTTTCCTTCCCCATTAGTCTAAATTTACTATGCAGGATTAGAACAAACTGGGCTAAACCGAGGCAGGACAAAATTGGGGCGGAAATAGAAACAAGGATTTAACCCTCTCAAACGATCGATTTCATTGGCACTGGAAGACCAATTTGGCCCCCATCTTTTAATCTAGAGCTGGGCCCAATGTTTTGTTCCTGTTCACACATCCCCACCACATGGGGCCGGCCGGTCGTTTTCGTGCTGGGCCGTTCCACGGATGTTGCATGGAGGGTCACAGTATATAAATGATAGTTTATGAGGATATATCATGTAGAAAGCGCTAGGTCTTATCTTAGGCCAAAAAGAAGCATCGCCTTAAGCAAACTCGATGCATAAAATCAAGGCTAGGCAAGCTCATCAAACAAGTCAGTTCAGATCGCGATCAGTCCACTAGGGGGGAAGATCAAGTTTAGCTTAGTTTCACAGAAATTGAGTAGTTTTCATATCATATCAGTTCCTCTTGATTTTTGAAACTGGTGTTCGGTTGTGATTTTCGAGATAGATGTGAACTGAACTGAAATTTAGGTAGAATATTATAGTTGAGATCAAGCACCCAAAAAATAGCGTCAGTTCATATCCAGATCAGCTCATCCCAAATAGGTATTATACTCAGATCAACTTCACGTGAACTGGACTTAAGGTCAGGAACTGGATTCTTATGATCTCAGTAATTCATCATTGTATCCAAATGTCTTCTCCTCTTATGATTTTGTCAGTTGAAACGATTTCTTCATGGAAGCATGATAAACACACGTGTACTGTAGATCGTAGATTCGCGGGCCGGACCCTAGCAACGAGCAGGGAGAACGCCTTGAAGACATGATGTTCAAGGAGGTTCAGTTAGTTTTAGCAGTCGTCAGCAAACCTTTTGGATTTCGACAATGATCACCCATTGATAACACTCTGGGTAGCTGCAAATGTCGACATACTATACATCAGCCTTTATAATTGTCTTTAGGGAGGAAAAATCGGAACCAAAAATACTGTACTCAGGATCCGTGTTTACGCACTAAGCGCGTCCGTATTAAGTGTGCACCACAGTATAATATAATCTCCACATAAAGATGGAATATCGGAGGTCCCTGTCTCTATTCTTCATAAGCGTGGGAAGTAGAAGAAGTTTTTCATGTCGAGTTAAAGACGTCCCCGTTTGTGTTGTAGACTTTTCTTGTCTTTCGACTAATTCATTATTTCGAATAGGGTAATGCAAATTGTTCGCCGCGTTTCAACTTCTTCATAGCGAAGAAGGCGTTCGTCTTTAGTGCGTTTGGATTCTTTAAGTATCCTGCTGTCTCCAGCGGGTTCTCTCTCGCCTTGACCATGGGATCTAGAGGCCACTGTCAATGGTCTCTCAGCCATGCTGATCTCATTCGAAGAATGGGGAATTAGTCTAGTTTATACTGTACGTGGGAGAGGATTCCCATGCTACCCGCCCACGCTGCCTCTCTGATACGCAGACCACGTAAAGGACATAATCATTGAATTGCCCCATTAGACAGTGAGATCCACCCCCAGGGGGTGTTCCACGCTGCGTGTCCAGGACCTTGAAAACTCTGGATGTTGTGATCAATAGTTTAATCCTAAGTGTTTGGTGTGCATGCTTTTTTAAATTCTTTTTTTTAGGAGGGGTAGAAAGGGGGGAGAGCTGCTGACACAAAAATGAGGAGAAAGGTGAACAGAAAGACGGGCCAACTGACACATTGACAGATGGGCAAAGACAGACAGACAGGCAGACAGACAGACAGACAGACCGATCAGCAGGAAGATAAACAGTTAGACGGACAGATAGGCAGGTGGCAGATCAATAGGCAAGCAGGCAGTGCGGCAGGTAGGCAGATAAACAGCTGAGAAGACAGATAGACAGCATTGCAGACGTTCAGGAGGCATGTGAAGAGGCAAAAAGCTGGCAGGGGGGCAAACGTAATTGAAGACATACAGACAGACATAATTAAAGACAGACAGACAGGCAGGCAGGCACTAGGCAGGCAGGCAGACAGACAGATAGACAGATTGGTAGGCAGGCAGGCAGGCAGGCAGGCGGACAGACAGACAGACAGGCAGGCGGGTTGGCAGACAGGCAGATCAGCAAGCAGACTATTTGGGAAGAAAGGCAGCGGACAGACATTTTTGACAGACCCGCAGGTGGGCTAGCAGGCACATCGCAGACAAACATATTTCTCGACAGACATATTGACAGACAGATGGAGAGAAAGAAAGAAAGAAAGAAAGAAAGAAAGAAAGAAAAGGAGAAAGCATAGAAAGAAAGAAAGAAAGAAAGAAAGAAAGAAAAAAAGAAAGAAAGAAAGAAAGAAAGAAAGAAAGAAAGAAAGAAAGAAAGAAAGAAAGAAAGAAAGAAAGAAAGAAAGAAANGCAAAAAGCTGGCAGGTGGGCAAACGTAATTAAAGACATACAGACAGACATAATTAAAGACAGACAGGCAGGCAGGCAGGCACTAGGCAGGCAGGCAGGCAGGCAGGCAGGCGGGCAGGTAGACAGGCAGATCAGCAAGCAGACTATTTGGGAAGGAAGGCAGCGGACAGACATTTTTGACAGACCCGCAGGTGGGCTAGCAGGCACATCGCAGACAAACATATTTCTCGACAGACATGTAGACAGACAGATAGAATGAAAGAAAGAAAGAAAGGAAGGAAGAAAAAAAGAAAGAAAGAAAGAAAGAACAGGAGAAAGCAAAGACATAGAAAGAAAGAAAGAAAGAAAGAAAGAAAGAAAGAAAGAAAGAAAGAAAGAAAGAAAGAGCGATCAGCATCTTGCGTGTATCGTGCTGATAATTAAGGCAGCCAGCAACCATCTGATCCTTTTCCAGACAAATTAAAGCAACAGAATACACAACACACAAAAGACAGTAAAAGCACAAAAATGTAACAAGATTAAGTTGGTTCAAGTTGCGAAGTTTATGCTAAGGAACAGACGGTGGTATAAACTTGTTTGGAATTGGCCTTGCTAGCACAGGCAGTAATGTCCTATCACATTCCATTGTTCTCTCTCTCTTTCTCTCTCTCTCTCTCTCTCTCTCTCTCTCTCTCTCTCTCTGTCTCTCTCTCTCTGTTTCTCTTTCATTGCCATACGTTAATGAAGGCATTTACACACAGACAAACACACAATGCGTCGCAAGAAGAACTGCGCTCAAACAAGCGGGCTGCGAAAACGCCTTTTTTCCGAAACTAACAATATGAGTCAGCAGAGATCTCAATGCTATGATTGAGTGAGACCATTCTTCTAGATTATATCAAAGTATGCTTAATGCGACAGTGGTTTAAAACGGGCTATGAATTTCGTATTAAACGTTTCGTGAAGTAGTTGGTCTAATGTAAACATGTCTTGCAGCAGGACCACACGTCCACGTGCACCCAAAGACATCTTCGTTTGCATGCTCACATTCTCATGCAATCATTACATTACATTATAAAAGCAGCACAGACCCATGCAAATACATCTAATCCCGCATAGTTGCAATCCGTCTAAAGCTCACTTTTCACCTAATAACAAATTTTGGCAAACAGATTACTGCACAGTTTGAAAATGAACAGCGCCGCTCAGTCACAACTACAGTAGACTCCGTATTAATAATAATATACTTCAGATCACAAAATATTAGTTATTGGTCATTAAAATTTCTCTTTAACGCAACATCTGCTAAAGGGAGTTGGAATTATGCGCCGGCGGCTTGTCCGTGCTCCAGTGAAGCTGCAAATAAAAGGAGTTAACAGTTTAAACATTTGGACTGACATCTCTCCAACAGAATGATGAAATTCTAAGCAACGTCCCAATGCATTTAATGTTACAGACTCCTATTTGGATGAAAATATGGTGTTCTCATTTGCCGTAGGGAAGACAGTAAAAAATGTCTTTTGGACAGATTATGTAAACGGACACCAGATTTGTGAACCAACCTGCAAAGTAGTTCGCATTCACCCCTGATTTTGTAGACGACACCTGAAATTTGGGTCATTAATTTCGGTTCCTGTGTGGTCTTCTGTGCGGAGCACTTGTCGGTTAGGAAACTAGTTAATGTGGTTACGCCTTTCGATGTATCGGTTCGTAGATCAAAAACGAAATGAATGGAAAAAAAAAGAAGAAGAAATGAAAGACCTGTATTTTAAATATCACTCCTAATGAGCTCACTGAATTCTGCAAACCACTAACGAAGACTTAGAGGTTGTGGAATTACTAGTAAGTGTCCCTAGAGAAAAATATTAATTGGGCTCAAAGAAGCAAATCGGGTAAGGCTTTTGTACCCTGAAAAGAAGCCGATATAAAATTTAAAAAAAAAAAACAAACAAAAAACCTTTGGCGCCAAGATCACAACACTAGTGCATTTACAATCAGTGTAACATTTGTAAACTGCAATTGGGCACCTTCAAGAGGACTTCGGCCCCATAAGGCTTTTAAAATGCCATTAAGACCTTTCTATTTAGGTGATTTATGATAGGTTCAAAATAACCAAACGAATGCAGCCATGTATGCACGTATGCATAGGTGCACAACGCCACTGCTCAGAGTGAAAGTCGAATAATTTCGTTCGGGTGCAGTCACATGCATTCAACTCTGCCAGTTAATAGCTTGCGCATTAAAGATGGGATCGCTTATCGTTGTAAGAATTACATTGACTGCATTTTGAATGCTATTAATAGTGCATTCAGTACCAATTCACTAATATAATTCTTATGATGGTAAGAGACCCCATCGTTAATGCGCGAGCTCTCAGTTGTGTTTACAACCATCACGCAATGGTACCCAATAGTGACACATGTTTTTACTTCGTTCTAGTAGGTGACGCTAAGATCATTATCAGAATGGCATCCGATCAAAGTAATCGATCAATGAGCTTAAAGTGGGCACATTGGGACGTATTATTCTGCCGTGTTTACCAATCAGGGAGGCTATTCCCACCTCAGTTTCTCAGGTACGTTGGTAAACAATCCGAACAGGCTGGGAAGTGTGCTTAGGGGCGAGTTCAATCTTGTTGAAGTTAATAAAGCAATTGTTCGCATTTGTTGTTGCTAACAACATTTGTTGTCATAACAATTGTCAAATGAATCCGTAATGGTCATCTGAGTGATAGAGGCCATACGTGTCGTAAAATATAACTTCATTATTATAGACCGGATGCATCGAAAAGTTATCTTTTATAACTTATAATTTCTCTTTTGTGATCCTAACTTCCGGTGAGTATACAGGGGCGATTAACTCTTGCTTTATATTTGCAGAATGCATAGGAAGAGTTGGAGAATATTTATTTCCCAAGCATGTCTGTCTTCCGATGGGTGTAACAGGTTGTTAATTCCTTTATGCAGACAGCCAGAATTTTTACTAGCTTATTTTCCAGAATCTCACTAATATAGGCTGAAGTGCATGGCCCAAAGTGATACGGCCAAGGATAAACTATTACATAAAGATTGGCTTGGAAGGCAGCTTTTATCTCAACTCCTCACTTAGCAATTCAGCGGCCGAACGACCAAACTTTAAAGGGGACTGTGATACATTCCCGTCTAAGTTTTAGTCATATAATGTCGACAAAATATGTTCTCTGTGATTTTTAAGTATTTCATTATTTCTGGTTTCATCTATCGTCATCTGCCGCAGGATGGATTTTAAGTGAAACAAGGCTCCCGTGTTCTGATTGGTTAGGCCAGCCCCTGGAGGTCCATTTTTTATCAAGTGATGGTGATGGAGTACACGGTGCGTCAGATTAAGGTGTGATGTGATACTGTCGAGTTAAGTGTGGCTGTGTGAGTGTGTGTTTGTCTGAGATAATATCCTGGCAAATTTTTGCGTGGGTTTTAGCTTGTTATAGTATAAGAGCATTAGGTCCGCAAAGGGGATGAATAGTACACGTACATATTAAACGACTAAAATTATTATACTGACGTGTCCAGTTCTGGTTCGATCAGCTTTATTTAGATTAATGAATATTTGAGGCCAATATGTTGATGCATGGAATCCATGCACACCTTAAAGTGCATGGTATGGTTCAAGACAAGCCTCTCATTGTAGCACAGCCCCATTCAATAATTCTAACTGTTCTTATGTAAAACATTCTAAATAACGCATCCCTTTGAGAAAGCATGGCTGCATGGGTGCCTTGGCTGCATTATCAGAATTCCACACTAATAAAACTGACTTAATGGGCTTGTTCGATCAACCTGAGGAGGGCTGATGTTTTGAAAGCACTTTAACGTTATGTATCATGGGTGTGACGGACAAAACCCACATGGCCTGTTATTTGTTTAAGAGCCCTCTTCTATTTTGTTTGCAATGTTAAATATTTAAAGTAGCCCTCTTTAATAATTGTTACCTTTATTTCTAACTTGTTTACATACCGTGTCCCCGACTCCCAATGCATGCCACAAATTTCCACGTTCATATTTTGTTTTTTTCGTCGTGTGTTCTTTAATTTTCCAAGCACAAGGAGATCTTTCATGTTAGGTTATAAAGGCAAACTATGAGCAAAGCATGATTTATATGCAGCAAAATCTTCTCTAGTTTGGGACACATAATTGATACGGGGCGAAAAGGTGCATGTGAGGCGAGGGACCAGTAGGAAGCGAAGTTGGAGTATTCACCATAAACTACATAAGTGTAATATAAACTCACAGCCCCACCCCCTTTCTTCTCTTCCTTTGTTAAAACCCGTACCCTCCCACTCCTTCCCCACCCATCTCCGACGATTAAACTGCCCGCCCAAGAATTGCAGCGCTAAGAAACTTTAGTACAGCGTCCAAACAGACACCAGCTGGTAAAATTACAAAGTCTGTCAACATATTAAGAGTATGCAAACATTTACTCGCATATAAAATTTCACGTGTGTTAAGCAGCCAGCTCGGTTTCAATATATCTATACTGTATGGTCTAATTCTACTGAATTCTGAATTGGCGCCTAATCCTTCTGGGTTATCAAAAACGCGATCTAATATGCAATCAAGAATGTAAATTTAAGCATTACGAAACAGTAATTAAAACTAGGGACCTCCATCCAGGACGTTAGACATATGAGAGAGAACCTGCGCATTAACGATGGAATCTCTCTCTTTAGGAAGGCATATATTAATTGTATGTTGAACACTACTAAGCGTGCATGCAGCACCGATGCACTAATGCTATTCTTAAGATGGAAAGAGATTCTGTCTCTCTTTCTCTCTCTCTCTCTCTGTTTGTGTGTGTGTGTATGTGTGTGTGTGTGTGTGAGTGTGTGTGTGTGTGTGTGCGTGCGT
>JAWQUT010000213.1:285730-302732 GCA_033807755.1 Ellobium chinense
GTGTGTGTGTGTGTGTGTGTGTGTGTGTGTGTGTGTGTGTGTGTTAATGCGCAAGCTCTCAACTATCTTTGTCAGACTTCATTTCAATTTCTTGATTCAGCTGCTCTTCAGTTGGATGTTTGCTGATGCCAAAGTATGCACTCATTCTTTTCTACATTTACATGCATATTGTTAGCCTAAGTGCTTTTGACGACACCATGAGTGCTGCATTCTAGAGTGGCGCAGATTTCATTTCTTTTTCGTATCTCAGACTTTAATCAGAGGTTTAACACTGAAAGACCGATGAGCCGATCGGTAACCTTACACGCTGGGACAAACTAGAAGTAGGCTACATGTCCTCTGCGGGCCTCTCCCATTTGTTGACAAAAATATAAACGAGAAATTCTGTAGAAATTTATGACTTCAAGTCTCGAGTACTCGCAAAGCCACATACTTGTCTGTAATGCTCTGGTTCCAATCCATTTTAAGACTTCCTACGAGTAAAAGTCTCTGACTAACATTTCGGTGAAAGGAGACAAAGAAAGCGGGATCTTAGCCGGAACGGAATCTTAGACAACCATGTCGCCGATGGGACGAGCCACGTGTATGAGGGTTTGGACGACCGCGCGATCACCCGCGTTGATCAAAAGAGCAGGCTGCCGGTGGGAAGGACCATTGTATTGTCGGTGTAAGTAGCCTACCTGCGCCTTGTTACATAATGGCACATTCACGTAGGAGAGGTCTAACAAGGACAGTCGTCATCAGACAATTATTCTGTCAACGGAAATAAGAGATCCTGTCGCAAAATAAAGAAAGAAAAAATTCACGTGGCTAGTGAGACCGAGATCCTATCAGGATGAACATAGGTTTTTTTCTAAAGAGAGAAACAAGAATCGGTTTTGCATGTAGAGCGGGGACTTAACCGTAACGGGATGGTAAGCGATGGATGGGATCTTAAACGTAAAGTACCGTACTGTATGTAATTCCACTCATTACCTGGAACATTTGAGAAACTCTAAAAATAATATATGCGCGTATGCGATTGTATGCTGTGTCTGCACATGTGTAGATGATCATGTTTATGATGGTAAATCACTGTTAAATGCATTCTCTGTTCTGCAGTTGTTCAAAACAATATATCCGAATGGATGAATGACGTTTATCGTATCTTATCTCCTCTTATCTTATAGAGAAGTAACTTGGAATTATAGTTTGTGAGATGCAGTTGTAAATTCCAGTGGCAGCGAATACCAGACTGTCTCCAAATCTTTTCTATCCCACCCACGAAGATTGACACCTCAAACGCCCCTTCCCCTTGCTGGCCCATTGTCTGCAGCAAGCAAAATGCAGTTGCCCAAACTACGTGCTGCCAGTTACTTTTACATGCCTCTCCATTCCTATGGCTGGGATGCCTTACAAATTACTGGCTGTCGTACGACATACTGTGCATCCTTTGTGGTGACATGGAGAATAAATACAGCTTAGTCCATTCGGTTTAGTCGCTGCTACTGAGGACTATGCGTTTAGTCCCATTTGAGAGGGTTGCGATTATCTAGAGTATCCTGTTACATGAAGATGTTTGCGATTAAGCAAAAGTTGGGATTTGGTGGATTGAGATTTTGATCGGAACGGACTGCATTCTGAAGCAGAGTTGGTGTTTGATGTTGTATACAATGGAACACCAACTTTATTCTAAGAACCAGACCTTCATTCCGAGACTGTGAGGTATAGTCTGTAAGTTCACGAATATAATCTATGTCATATAAAGATGATATTTATAAATTGGACTTAGAAGGCTCCCTTACTCTATTCCTCCATTGGTGTGGGTTGTAGAAGAACTAGAGTTTCAGGACGAATTAAGTGGATTTCTGCCTGTGTTTTAATCGGATAAAAATCGGTAAATTAACATCTTCCTTACTTTTTCGGCTTTTAGTTATTTCGGACTGGGGTAATCCCTATCCTCACCGCGATCCAACTTTTTCATGGCGTCTAACGCGTTCGTCTACGATGCGTTGTAATTACATCCCATTGCCTTTAGCACATTGTCTATCTCGCTCTCTTTGACATGCGACCTGTAGACCTCTGTCTTGTGAGGTCTCCTGTTAGCCATGTTGATCCCACACGTAGAATGGGGAGTTAGTTTCCTTTGATATACACGATAAGGAAGTCTGGCTCAGAGCATTACAAAGATATGCTGGTTTTTCAAGAACATGAAGTTCGAGGTTGTTGGGCCTTACTGTAGTTTATATATATATATAGTCTTGCCTGGTTGTATCCCCTTCTAGTTGTGAGCGATCAGTTGTTGAGATTCTACGATACAGAGTTAACAGGGGTGCCTTTCAACTCGGCGCTCTAGATCTCAGCGCACTTTATTTTATCAAGAGTGACAATCTCTCAAAAAGAGCCCAAAATTTTTCCTGCTATGAATTTGAGCTCTAAATTAAATTGACCAAAAACAAAGAGAATTAAAAGCAAAGTGACTTGCTTACATTGCAAAACAGAGGACGGGACCAAGCCCCGGGCTCTGATTGAAAGACGAAGCACTTCTGATAATAGACATTTAGAAAACCTCTAGTTTAATCTTTAAATCGTGTTTGTCCCTTGCGGGAAGTGGAACATGTTTGACATATTTGGATTAGAAATATAATATACATTATAAATAGCCTACTTCAAATTGATTAGTTACAATAAAATCTTTAATTCCTGATCAAAATCTTTTTGCCACTTTCACAAGTCGGACAGGGAGCTACGACTGGTAAACGATCAGCAAACGAACAATCCTCATAGGGGATTTGAAGAAAAAAAATGTGCACCGAGTTGAAAATTAAAAAAAACAACACAAAAACCGCCGGGTCACTGTGTTCACGTTCACAACTTGTGCAGCTACCAGGTCTACTGGGGTAGACGACCACGGACATTCACTTCTGTCTGTCAGTAGAGCCGTCCATTTCAACAGTTTTCCAGTGCTTTTTGCACCACTCTTCCAACTTTTAAGTCGGTCCAGAAATTATTTCTCTTTGTCTCTGTCTACTTCTTTCACAGCTAAGCAACTGAACCCTTTATCACGGCCCCATCCATAGGCTATTCTCGCATCTCACCATTACCGCTATTCCCGACTCAATCTTCTTTCTACGGACGCACATCACGCCAACATCAAAAAGGCATGCGCATTTAGTATCTGAGAAGAAAGGGTGAAACAGCTATTTATAATGATTTGTTTTCCTTGTTTGGCGGTATTTATAGTTCCCCATGGCTGACCAACTGATTTGGAGACGCTTCTAAACAAATAAACAGTTATCACTACTATTCCCTTTCTTTTTCTCCGGCAGCCAGACTTCACCGACAGTGCTCTCATAGGTGTGAAACAAGGGTGGTCAATTAATTAAGTTCCTGTGTGAAACAACCCCTGCGAATTGTTTGCGGTCTGTCTGACACTTTCAGGGCGGTAACAGAACACTGCGTATCCAATACCCAAACCAGTAATTTTGTTGGTAATTCAATTAGTTTGATTTGCATCTCTATGCCATTCCTATGCATGAAATGCTCCGTATTTTTTTTTTATCTCATTGTCTGTTTTGTAGGCGTCCTTTTCTTTGTTCTTATTACTTTCCATGAAACATACATACTCTCGTTCCTATATAAAATAACTCTATTAACATCCGAGTTGGAACAGCTTTCTCCACCTAAAATCCCGGTCTCTCTTGCCGCGATGAAGCTTTCTTCCTCTCTCTTCAGATGGGATTGCCCTTCCATTGACTGGCTCAAAGCATTACAACGATAGGCTAATTATTTCAAGTACATGAAGTTCGAGATTGTTGTGCCATACTGTATTTTATATTATCATGACCTTAAATTTCTTGCGTCGGGAGTATACACTTCCACTCACGTCGACTTCACATAATAGAATTTATGCGGAGAAGTTGATGTACGGGGTACACAAAAAGGGGTCAGTAAACAAGAAAGAAATGACCAATGAAAAGAATAGGTCACTGGTCAAGAGACCAATCAAAACATAGCGTGGGGGAGAAGGAGAGGGCAGGATAGCGTCAGTTCCAATTTAGACAACCACTGTAACGTAGACAACCACTGTAATCAGCGTCCCTAATTTGTTAAATCTTGTTGTTGTTCTTCAGTTGCTTGCATCCATTTCTCTTTGTTTTGCTTATAAGTACTGTATATGGGTATAACTGCAATTCCCGTAGGGAAATTGATTTACAATGCCATGCATTGTTACCTATCTATCTCATTCATAATAAAAATACATGGAGCAGTACACATCCATATGTAAATACAAGAGATTACAACAGAAACACATAACAAAGTCATGCTGATCGCCCACGTTGAAAGCCCCGGTCTTCCCCAGGTAAGCCAGGTACTCATTCACACCTGAGTCACTTTGTGGAAAGGGTAGTGAAATGTCTTTCTCAAGGACACCACAACGTTATCCGCCCGGCCCACGAATCGAACTCACAAACCATAGACTTGACAGTCTTCAGTTTCTGAGTACGACTCACAAACCACACGGCCACGCAGGTCTGTTAGAATTCGCTTCCAAAAATATGTCACTATGTAGGCTATTCTTTAATAAGGCGCTGGTAAGTCACCCACTTCGACAACACATGGCGGTATGCTCTTCGATCAACGACGCCATAATTATGATTCATTTTTGGTTTGGCGCACATAATCTCCCTACTTTATCCTGGAAGATTGGATAAGATCCCTCTCCGGCTGAGATCCCGAGACACCGACTAACCAATTTGACTGTCTGACCGATCATTCACCCACCCACCAATCATTTTTCTATGATTTGGACCTTGATAGCAAATACGTCAATAATAAATCTGCTTATAATAAAGCTGCTTCATCCATAGACATAGGCGTACTTGTTATCGAGATTTGACCTTGGCTGGTAAAAGCGTCGACCAAGATGTGATGCTACATGACACATTTGGAAGTGAGTAATAAACCGCTTCACTGTCACAACACAAGATATTGAAGAGGACAAGCAGAAATGAAATACAGTATCGAAGAAATTTCTGTGACAGGCCTACGCGCAATTTTTCATTCTTACATGATTTCCTTCAAACATCATAAATCTCCCTTCTCCGCGTCTTCCCTCTCACGAAAATAACGAAAATAAACGCAGAAAAAAAAAAAAAAGNAAAAAAAAAAAAAAAGAGAGGATCCGCCCACACTATGACCTCATGACTTGCGGATGAATGTTGTGTTTTAGAATGCGCTTCGGTTGTCTTGAATTACATGGACTAGATTAATAATGTTATGTTTCCTTAGCACGAAACGGAAAGTAGTGGGGCTGCGTGTGTCTGGTACCTGCGGCGTTGCGAAAAGGCAAGCCATAACCCATTCTAACCAAAGGAAGTGTCGATCTCCAGGCAAGCCAAGGCGGCTGCGACAAATGCTAAAAAGACATAAAATAATGCTCTGCCTTGCGAGTGCGATCTGCTTTACCTAAAGCTTTGCCTCATTCATTAGCATACATACCGCCGTTGATTCTTTCTCCCACATCCTCATCTGACACGAGCCCGTTAAGAAGGACGTTCCACTAACAAATATGAAACTGTTGATAGTTGCCGAGCTTTCTCTTCCGATGATCCAAACGACATCACAGTTCTAACGAATTCCTCTAGCGGGTGTGCACCCATCCTTACTATGACTAGCGTGCACCAATCAAGAAAGTACTCCTGATACTTCCTTTGCCAAGAACCGCCCACAAAATACAAAGACGGTCCTCTTCGAGTCGCCGCAGGTAACAAATAAAGACCGGGTGATGTAGGCCTGCCACCTGTATCCCAACGAATTGGCGAGCTAATTGTTACTGACGCCCCGAACAAGAAGCTAAACGCAACCCCACGCACATGCCAACCTGAGATATGTTTTTGCTCCTGCATGTTAGCCACGCAGGCAAGTAAGAGGAACTTGCAGACGTTAAGTAGAGAAATCGGATTCGTTTGTGATACATCGGAAGAAGGAGCTCGGCTAAATGGCGGCCACCATCTACTACTTCGAACTTATTTTTGTCATCAACGGTCTTGTGTCGAAAGGGGGNGGGGGAGTGGGAAGAATCGACGGTGGTATGTATGCTGATAAATAAGTCAGCGCACTCTTTTCTAGCTCTTTTGCATCGGTCGCAGTCGTCCTGACTTGATTAGAGACTCGTACTTCTGTTGCCTAAAATCTCCGAGGGAGGGACTTCCCACAGAATAAATGGAGCGTCCCTTTGAGGTGGGCGTCTGCTTAGTTATCGACGTCACATTCACGAAAATTAACGGAATGCTTCGTACTGCACTGGCCAACTAATCAAATTGGTGTGTGCACGGTGTCCCGTTTATTCTTTCGTATGTGACATCAGTAGCCAACTAGTTGGCCAACACAGATTGTTGGTATGTGGGCTGAAGCCCAGACAGCTCGCTGCACGGATTTCAGTTAGACTTCTTGACTTGGGGTAAAGTGCTATACTTGGTCATTTTGTTTTGGCTTGACTTAGTCTCGGGAAAGAATTTCATTCACAGTGCTCTCACTTCGCCCCTCTGTACATAATGGGTATTCGCATGTAAGCAGAGACAGTTACTGCCGATAAGGGAGTTGAAATATTGCTGAACGATCTGGCCCCTTGAGATGATAATAAAACAATTAGGTAAAATTGCGTGAACAGGCACTATCTGTCTGTATGCTAGTATTCACTGAGCTCCTCTGCTCTCCAGGGAGTTGAGGAAGTTGTTGATTGATTTGGTCTTTTGGGGTGTTAATAAAATAACTGCGTAAAATTGCATTAACAGACACTATCTGCCTGCATGCTAGTGTCCAGCGGACCTGCAGACTCTCCAGAGAGTTGAAAAAGTTGTTGATTGATCTGGCCCTTTGGGATGATACCTGAACCATCATATAAATTTGCATGGCAGGCAGTTGGGCAATGTCTGGTTAGGAAGCCCATAAATCGTATTGTTATTTTGATTATCATTGTCCCTTGACACACTCAGCGACTTTTCTGGGATTCTAGAAGCCCACTGTCCTCAGCCGGGCCTAAATCCACAATCGTCAAAGTGTCAGATATAATGAAGAATAACAAACACGGTATGTGGACACGCATTTACAAGTGACAAATGACGTTATATTCGGTCGGTCGGTCTGTCGGTCTGTCGGTCGGTCAGTCAGTCAGTCAGTCAGTCAGTCAGTCAGTCAGTCAGTCAGCCAGCTCATCAATCAATCAATCTACCAATTAATCAATTAATAAACTAACCGACGACCAATGAATGAATGAATGAATGAATGAATGAATGAGTGAATGATCTAGGAGGTAACCAACCAACCAACCAAGCAATCAGCCAACCAAGCAACCAACCAAGCAACCACCCAACCAACCAACCAACCAACCAACCAACCAACCAACCAACCAACCAACCAACCAATCAACCAACCGACCAACTAATAAATCCTTCTAATGTATGTGCTTTCCCTCTCCCATCATACGGTCGAACTTAGAAAGGTGACCGACCTCATACTACGGTAATCACCATCTTACAGAAGTGACAGGGATTCAGGAACGACCGTTCATGATTCTTAATTTGACCGTCATAATGACTGGTCAAACAGGACCGCCGAAGCTTTCCAGATTCCCAAACATCATAAGCATGAGGAAAAAAACACTGCATAAAATGGGACGAACTCGATTTCGCCGTAAGTTAGTGAGTTTTTGTCAGTGTTTCAGCAAACAAAAGGAATTGGGCAAGGATTAATTACAGAAATCAAGCATACTGATACACGGACCGCAGACTGGTGAATATTAAGAAACATACAATAACAAATTAAGGTTTTTTTCTGCCAGCTTCAAAAACAGAACCATATTAATGTAATATCGGGTCATACGGCAGTCGCAATCCTGCAACAAAACTACTTAAAACTGTGAATTTAGAGAGGACGGGTTTTTCTTAAAGTCTATAATGGAAAAGCCCAAACCTGTATATGAAGATCACTAAGTCTGAAGCGACCGCTTTGTGAGGAACGGAAGATGATCGTTATAGCTCCAACCAAGTTCGTCTGTGTAATTTCTAAACCTTAAATATAGTAAGAGTTATGTCGAATTATTTCGCCCCATACCCAAACGCAACCCATCCACTCCATCCCAAGCCCCTCCTACCTTAATGAAAGAAAAATCCCACCCACACTCAAGGAGAGAGAGAGAGAGAGAAAGAAAGAGAGAGAGAGAGAAAGAGAGAGAGAGAAAGAAAGATAGAGGTCAGCCCGGCTTATTGGCGTATCAGTGGGTTATGGACAGAACCGTCGTGGATGTTTGTGGACTTAGGGAAAACTTAATTCTCTTGACAGTAATACCGGTCCTGTCGCCTCTCTTCAAACCCACGGTGGTATGGCAAAAAGCGGTATCTGAATTGTCAATGCAGACTGCGATTGACAGGTCAGTGTTCAATCATGACAATTTGACCTTTTTTCGAAAAGCTTCTAAATATGTTTTTAAATTAGAAAGGCAGGCAAAGCAGGCGGCGGGGATAAAGAACGCAGGATATGGAGTCAGCACATGACGGGAACGATTAGCCTTCAAACGCTGCGCTATCTGCTGGGGTGGACAGAGTAGACATGGGGTTGTCCAGTGTGGCATGGTGTCAATCCCGAAACCAAGTAAGCCAATTTTAAATTGCAAATAATCTTGTTATTCAATGAAATTATCTGCAAAATTACAAGTTATCTGCAATCGGCGTTGACAAGTCAGTCTGAAGGGAACATGGAGAATAATTACTTTTTTATAAGTTTAGATGAACCTTACCACCTGGAACCACGTCCACCTGAATTCATCAACTATTGAAATTAGTTGCAAAGCTCCGTGTTTGCTTATTTTAATTATTTATTTAATCAATCAAATTATCAGCTCCCATTTTATCTCTTTCCACCTACACAAGTTAGGTGGGCTTCTGCTGTTTGGGCTGCTTGGCTAGACATAGGTGGCCTTCTGCCTGTGTGGGTTGCTTGGCTGGCGCAGGCTTCTGGGTATTCTTTTGAACTTCCTCATACTATATTTCTGTATTAATCTACCTCATACGCGTTTACCTCACGAACCCATTATTTCTGAGGCAGTCTGTTGAAATCCGACCTCGTTAGGTTCATTGGTAAGAAACAGTGAGTTACATAGTTATGAATGCAACACGCTATCCTATCCGCCAATTAGCGTGCGTAAATTCGAGAGGTGTGTCAGCTGCTCAGGTTTGTTTACGAAATATGCCGGAGTTCCGGGGTCAAGAAGAGTACATGCAGCGCTGTCCGGGGTCAACAACAGTGCAATGCAGTGCCGTTTACAAAACACGATTCTTCGTTGTGCATCTGTAAAATACTGCGTAAAGTGAACCTTCTTGCCAAATACGTGTTTAGATGAGAGGTGCCACATTTTCGGGACGTTACATCACTACATCGACCACCTCTTAATACTGAAAGAAAACTTCGAAAACATGAAACTGAACTGTTTTAAGGTTTTCGGAATACTAAACCAGCCGACCCCCTATTGCCGGCCATTACAAATCTACACTATTTCACATTCCGGTGCATACGGACAAAATCTTGACAAATGTAGAATGATGAAATCAGCCCAAACTGCTCAAAAGTGGACATAAAGCGTTTTGTGAGTGGACCACTCCAGATCATAGCTCCGTATCAAACCCATAGACCAAGTCCTCTTCTATCTATCTAACACCGAGGCGCTGTCTTGATCTCTCAAATTTGTTCCCCGCTAGGTTTAATAAAAGGGATCGTTTGATTTTGTTCCGCAGTTAGCGCGTCGGTGGCTCAAGTTTTCCCCGCCCGCTGTGTAAATAGTGATGCTGTTATGCATAAATCTGTGCGGTGTTGTCCTTCAGAAGGCCAGAGTGTATATATATCTACACATAATTTTTATATCCAAGGGGATAAACTGTCACAAGTCGAAGTGTGGTAGAATGCCGTATATCGATGATGTGACGAATTTAGTTCACACAGCGTGAAGAATGGTTACGCTGTTTCTGTCATTTCTGTGGCCAGAAATTTGGTTTCGTTTTCTTGTGGAAGGGTGCGACGGATTTTTAGGTAGGAATAAAGGGAATATAGAAGTGAGGAAAGCCGGAGGAAGGAAAATAATAGAAAGAAGAACAAGGGAGGAAGGAAGGAAGGAAGGATGGAAGGAAGGGACAAAGGAAGGAAGAAAGGAAAAGGAGGGACTATAGATCCACTTTGCCACTACATTCATAACGGTTCAAATGGTAAGCACCGCATTAACTACTCACAAAGAAAATACTAACCCGAAATAAAACTAGCGTCGCGGGCTAGCCGGCAGTAATTGCATTGTTTTGCTATCGCAGATTATTGAATGTGGTAAAGAGGATACCTTACTTTACGTTTACACCCTCGACGGTGTCTCCCTTAATACACAGAGATAATCATACCCTCTCCCAACCAGCCGAGATTCCAGTTACGGCACTTTCACTCGTGTTAACTCGCCAAAACCCAGGGGTGAAGTTTTGAACAAACACCGGCTCTCATTTTCTAAAGAAAGGGTCATATGTCAACAATTGTCAAGGACCATGATAGGCCGATTATTGCGGGGCTCCCTTGTCAAAACCGAACACTTAAAATCGAAAGTAGTCACTTGATAACGGCCGTTTGAATTCCTGAAACTCTTCGGCAGTTTTTTTTTTTTTACACTAGTGACACACTGCTATCTCGTCAAGAAGATCTATCGGTTAGGGCGCTGAGCCACTCGATACGAGTTAACGGCGGATTTGGGTCCAGAAAGTTCGGTTCGGTTCGGTTCGGTTCGGTTCGGTTCGGTTGTGTTTGTGTGTTTGTGTGTTTTTGTTTTTTAAGTTTGGCGTTGTATTGTTGAATCTGGACACTGTTCAGTGGCGTGACAGCAGCACTTGATATTAGTTTGCATGGTCCTGTGGAATATGTTGTAATGAGTCAGCGAAGTAAGAATGTTTTTGAGCTTTGGTTCTTGGCAGCGGCGGATCCGGGGTGTGGTGGAGGTGCATTGGGTGCTCGTTAACCCCCCCCCCCTTTCCCTTGTTCTATATTGGTGTTACTGTATTTTATTTTGCACCCTGCACTTTTTCGGTAGTTTTAAAAGCTGTTCATTCCTTTGTTCTATATATTATATGTATCCTTGAGATATATCTAAATATTATGAAAGGGAAGGAGCTTTTTGGAAAGTCTTGTATAATTATGAAATCTAAAGTTACCCATTGTTTAATCAATACTCAGGGAGAGCAAAGTAGTGTGGAAACCTCCCCTCCCCCCACCCAACCTTTGGTTTTGTTGTTGTTTTTTTTTTCGCTAGATCTGCCCTTCAATCAAGGCGCAAGAAAGAACATGACCACGGAGGAAAACTGAAAGGAGAGTAAGATTTATTCTGTCTCTCCCTGACTTCTAACCTCTCCATGCATTCACCTATCCGTCCGTCCGTTCATCCATTCATCTTTTTTTATGCATCTGTCCTTTTGTCTGCCTGTGTGTGCATCTGCTTGTTTATGGCTTTCCGTCCGTCCATCAATAGATATGTCTGTCATTCCACATATACTCACATTTTTTTTTTTTTGTATTATTATAATCGACACCTGTCCCGATCAGCAGAGTATACTCGACATTCTTTACTTTTACTCTACACCCCACCGAACTTGTAAATGATACTCAAAACTACATTTCCAACCACTTAGGAGGCATATATCACTCAACCGGTATAATGCAGCGAGAAACCGACTCAAAGTCTAGGTCTTCCAAGTAATAAATCGTCTGTGTTGACGTACTGTGTCGTATGTGACAAACATGAAATTTAAACATAACTGAAACCCAATATTTCTTCGTTGAAATGAAGAGACCTGATTAGCATACCTTATTAATTATACATTTTTCTTTTTAAAATTAGGAGATCTTAAGATTCCGAGTCCAACACAGCTTTCAGATGATGTCGTTAAAATTAGCTTAATTCATGAACAAAATGATATCCGTATAGACTTTGCATTTGCATAATTATGACCAAATGTATGGAGTACAAGATCAAAAGTTCAAAGGCATGGCAGGACGCATAAAACTCTGATGCAGTTTTTCTATATTTATTATTCTGCAGGGCAACTTTCTAGTGCATGATATGTAATATCATTTGTGCCTTATGTTAAAACTATTAATTCCGTTGACCTTATACTCTGAATGCTCATATTCTGTTTATAACCTGTGAAATAATGTTTCTTGTATCTTGCTAATATTTATAAAACATTAACGCACTTTACCTTTAACACTGCAGTGAGGCAACTTGCCAATGCATATGTAATAATTTTTGTGCCTTATGTTAAGTATTAATTTTGCTGACATTATTACGGATACTCATTTTATGTTCATAACCTTAGAAACAAAATTTCTTGTATCTTGGCCAAATTTATGAAACACTAATCACTTTGTCTATGACATTATAAGGCAACTTGCCAGTTTATGATGTTAAATAATGTTGATGCATATGTTAGCTATCAATTTCACTGACATTTTTCTTTGGATGCTCCTATGTTTACAACCTGCTCAAATAAAGTGTCCCATATCTTGGCAAAATGTATACAACAGTAACCCACTTCGCCTACAACCGAACTGAGAGCCAGCTTGCCACACAAGGGCTCGAAACTGTGTCGATAAAAACTTAACGAGCGACTGGGTCTTAAGGCTCAGAAGTTATAGTGTGAGGTCTTAAATTGGGATTAAAGGGGATTATGAGATCATCATTACGGGACACAATTTTCTGTAAGCAAGTACATTATTCATGTCACGGAAGAAGGCACTTATCTAGGGCCTTCGTGATGGAGGGGCGAGATTAAAGAGAATGTGATCTTGATCCGTCAGCTGAATGAGGTTTATTAATGTACAGTTATATGATAGACTCTTGGCTTTAGAGAGGACGAGAGATAACGAGGGTTTATTATATTGCAGGTATGTAGGTAAGCTATTAGGAGACACATGCATACACACACGGAAATATATAGTCACACACACACACACACACACACACACACACACACACACACACACACACACACACAAACACACACACACACAGAGGAAGAGAAGAGAGAGAGAGAAGATAGATCTACATGTAAATGTAAACAAGCAGGCCAGGCAAATGAAAGAGAGAGCGAGAGAGAAAGAGAGATAATTTGACCAGTATTAACACTGTTTAGAACATTACAGCAAGAAAGAGAAAAACAAAATAGCGTGATAGATTTATAAGTACTTGTTAACTCGGCATATGAGGGAATCAGAGAGAGAGAGAGGGAGAGAGAGAGAGAGAGAGAGAGAGAGAGAGAGAGAGAGGCTTGGCATAAGAGAAAAAGACAGAAAAAGAGAGAGAGACAGAAGAAGAAGAAGAAGAAGAAGAAGACAAAGAAGAGGGGAAGAATGAAATATCACTTCACCACCAAGCTTTAGCGAGAAAAGCTGGGGTGGGCTGGGGGCTGNGGGTGGGGGGTGAAGAGAAAAAATACGTCGATCTCGTCATCTTCATGTTCTCCCCCGAAGTGTAAATCACATCTTGGAACCTGCGTGAACGACATCACTAATCTGTAACAACTTCTATTTGCAAAGGATTTACACCAAGCGGGTATATAAAAAATTCCATAAGTTCCTGCCTTCTTTTCATAATATTGACAAATTACCAAAAGAAAAAAAAAAAAAAGAGAGATTAGTCCTAAAATTTCACTCTAATAATAAGTGGAAACTTGAAAATGTACAGATAATACTGACTCCGCTTAAACGCTTTCCGCATAATGACAACATTATTCAGATGACAGAATACTGTTGTTGTCGTTTTTTTTAATATCATCACTGGATAATCATAAAATTCTGTAATCGCAACTTTTTTATGATCCCGATGATTTGCAGTTAAGCACGACGGACTACAATATTAAATATTTTATCTCTGAATCTATAAATACCGCCACTGTGAATACAGTCAAGTGCAAATATTTTATCTTTGGGTCTAGATGACTCGCTTATCGGTGATAATCTAGGGTATTGTGTCTCTCTCATATTATCTACAAGTGCGTATGCAGATTGCGCCAAAAGATGTAGACATGTAGATTGAGCATGAAAACAGCCGCAAATTGCGCCAAATATATTTGTTATTCAGCACCCTATTCCTTTCCGCCAATTAACGTGCACAGATCGAGAGTGTATCGGCTTCTGAACTTTGTTTACGAAATTTGCCGGAGTTCCGGGGTCAAAGAGAGTGCAGTGCAGTGCGGTACCGTGCCGCCACATTTTTTTTTTTCCAAGACTTGGATAGATTTGAATTTAATTCTCGTAGCGCGAGGCATCTTGGGTCTATTCGGCCGCTGGCTGCGTGACCTATCACTACGCATAACAACCGTTCCGTGTATTGTCTGCCGGCCGATTAGCCGACACCAGGTTTGCAAAATTCGACCACCGCCTCACACAGGTGGTGCTGGCATAGGAATTCATTCGACCATCCCACCCGCTTTAAGATGTGAAGGTGAAAACTGGTCCTACCGTAGCATTACATAGGTAATAAACTAATCTAATCTTTTCCAGGTATACGGTATAGTTCAAGCTGAAATTTATATTACAAACGTACTTAAGGAGTAAATGGGAAGGAAGTTTATCCCATGCAACCATTTAGGAGACCAGATGATAGAGATTTCCATGTTGATATGTTACTTTACACTATCATTAATTACTACAGACACCTTACACAGCTTTAAAAAGTATCGGGCCGGGAGGTTGACAACACAAGATCATATCGCTAAGCTTCAGCGTATGTGATAAACTGGATGAAGCGCGACTCGGAAGTTTTTTGCGTCTCAGGTAGAAATAAAAATGTGTTATTATCCTTGTCGTCTTTTTTTTTTGTAAAATGGCAGATTTACAATAATTGCACCTTTGCATCTATTCCTTATGCGCTCATAAAACTTTCTCCTAAGCCAGAGAGTTTTTATACCTACCATTTGGAAACCCACGTAGACCATACAGCAGACATGCTATCTCTTTCTAGAATGACATGGAATAAAAATAATATACAGTGGAGCACGGATAATACGTATGCCTTCGAATCAACCAAAAGTGTATTTATTAACAGAAATACGTAATACACCATACACGAACTACACCATACACGTACCTTTAGAGAAGAAAAATCGGGACCAAAAATGATGTACTCAGTATCCGTGTTTACGTATTAAGCGAGTCCATATTAAGTGCGTTCCACTGTATTATGGCTACGTTCCATCCTGCTGTTTGTTATCTGCACCCCGCTTTGAACAAAATGGCGTATCAGCTTTCTCTAGTGATTATCCTTGATGATGAAACGGCGAGTAACCGTCATCTTATCCTGTGCTTTTCTTTTTTTATAAAGTCCGGGTGATTTGTGCGCATTTAAACACCTAGCCTCAAGCAACAGCGCCCCATATTTCTTGTCAGCAGATATACAACAGGGGTTACCAAGCTTTGTTGAAGTGTAGACCCACTCCAATTCCAATTCNCGCCTCCCAGCAAGGCGTTGTGTGTCTTGGTAGATACACCTATCACTGACAGGAGGGCAAACATCTATAATTTGTATACCCTCAAATATTAACGAATATGATAAATGATATCTGTGTCACTGTCATTGCAGAGGGGTCAAAAATTATGAACCAAATAAAAGATATTTCCTAACTGCAGATACCACCATATTCTACATTGGTCACAACAGTCGTTGAGCCTCCCGCTCATACATACCAACTTGAGCTGGCCAATGGCCAACCAGCTGATCATTGGCAGCATCTCCAAGACTATGAACTGGACTCCGCGCACTGAACTGGCCGACTTATTAAGATGGTGTATAATTTACCTTCTTGCACCTCACGTTAGTAACTAGTTACAACAGTTGACCAACACTGCAGTTGGTATGTACGCAGGAGGCTAACAGTACTCAATAATTGGTCTTGGGTTTAAGGAAGAACTCCGCTTGTTACATGGAACACTCTTCTATATCTGGCAGGTGTCAGTTACAGACACAAACAAAATGTAAATCGATTTTGGTGACAATAACACTTACTTGTCAGTGCTGAAGTGTAACACACACACACAGACACATTGACGCACACATATACACACACTTATAGAAAAGTTTGAAGAAAAATGCTATCACACATAGCAAATTTTCTTATAGTATAAAGACAACCATTTTTTTCATACAAATGTTCATGGCTGGGAGTTTTGTTGACTCACAAGTTTTGTTGGGGACTCCCAATTAGGCAATTTATTGTAGTATTTGCAAATAACTTAACTTGTGGGATACGATATTATATACAGACACATAAGACAACAACTAATTGCCAGCTCAATACTGTGGTGTTAGAGTTCATGAAATGTAGACCAGATAATATGCATGTGGTTCTGATCTGAATAGTTTTTAAAACTGATTCGATCAGTTAAACAAGAAGCATTGTCTAGTGTCTCTGTTTTCCTGGCTCAGTTGTCCGAAGCTTGTTTGTGTGAAGGAAAAATTTCGAGCTCTGTCTTCTTTATTTCGCACTGCATGTTTCTCCCTATTCATTCATTCATTCATTCATTCATTCATTCATTCATTCATTCATTCATTCATTCAGCCAGCACTGAATTTAGGTTCAAACGCCTAACTCGCCTGAAATCCATCTCCCACCCGTTAAAACTATTTCGTTTCCTATACAGCGACACCTTCTTTCACCTATCATTCCCTATCTGAGTGTTTGTCTGTCTGCCTATCTGCCTCTTCCTGCCCGCCCGACCGCCCGTCTGTCTGTCCCATTAACAAAGAAAGTACATTATACAGTACTAGGAACTAAAGTCGCAGATAACCCAGCTCGGTATATCAGTACAATACATAAGACAGTAGATCTATATAGTGCCTTATTAACCTACTAGCAAATATATCATGAATTTTTGTTTACCGACATTTCCTTGGGACGAGATTTGTGACCCCACAACAGGAGGCGAGTGTCCGAGATGTGGAATTTAC
>JAWQUT010000213.1:302745-329399 GCA_033807755.1 Ellobium chinense
CCCCTCCCCCCACCACCTGCCCTTTCCCCCAAATATCAACTTAAAAACGGGTATGAATGGACCGTAAACTTTCCTAGGAAAATTATTGATATTCGCTCTCTTTTTCTGTCTGTCTGCCTGTCTGTCTGTCTGTCTGTCTGTCTGTCTGTCTGTCTGTGTTTCTCTCTCTTACATACACACTCCCTTCTCTCTCTCTCTCTCTCTCTCTCTCTCTCTCTCTCTGTCTCTCTCTCTCTCTCTCTCTCTCTCTCTCAGCTGTAACGTAGACGGCCCTGCGGACTCTAAATTCGTTTCTGTAGCCCCACGTCTGGCACCAGCTTAATCTGGCCCCTGAATTTACAGGCAACATATTTTCTAAAGTAATGACACGTATCAGTTCCAGTCGCCGGAATACCTGTACTTAAACCAGACTAGACCTACATTTTCAATTTGGAAGTATCTGTTTCTCCAAACTCCTAGATCTAAAATAGGAACAACCAACGCTCAGAAGAAGGTCGACATGTTATTTCAATTTAAGAGCTACCACTTGAAACTTGAACACTTTTTCACTGACACCACCCGCATTTATATACAATGCCTTGACATTTAACCAGAACAGAACATGGACTCCGGCACATCTCATTACTCAAATTCCTGACCTAATAGTTGTAACGCTCCAAGTCTTTGCTTTAAATCTTTATGTAAAAGCTACCTCACAAATTTGAATAGCTCTCAAACTCGAATATTTCATAAACTCGAACACCCACAAACTCGATATTTTGCCTATTAAAATACCGCACGAACTCGAATACTGCGCAAACGTAAATATCTCACCAATTCAAATACCAGACAAACTCGAATACCTCAAAAATTCAAATACCGCACACAACGTTTAAATTTTACTGCACAAACTCCAGTACTGCACATACTCGAATACCTGACAAATTCATACGCCTCACAAATTCTAATACTTCACAGAGTCGAATACTTCACAAACTCGAATTTCTGAGTTGGTTCCCTGGATGTGAAGTTCGTAGAATTCTGCTGCACTGACACTTTCCCTCATCTATCACTGTCGTCAAAACCCTCTCCCTTTCCAACGCACACCATGGATTAAAAAAAAAAGTCTTTTATGAAATTTCATGACCCGGTAGACTATCAATTTCATTTCATAAGATTTCGAGCATTTTTTGGACACAATTTCCCAGTGTGGGCCTGACCTACATTATCTCACACGGGATCTTTTCCCGCTGAGAGCTGTATTCTTAAGGTAAGAAATTCAATGAGCCATTATGCCAGAGTTAGACATGCGCCCTATAGCATTTCCTGGTATTTGGATCGTTTTGCACCTTATAGACTGACTCTTATTTTGTTGCGCGCAATAATAATGATCGTAACATCAGGAAATGCATATGAGTATGCCTTCCACTGCCGTCATGATCCGTAAGCGGTCAGAACTTGGAAATGAAAGCTCTCTATTATCTCTTTTTGGTATGTCCTAAGATCTTAAGTCAGGGGTATGCTTTAGATAAAGTCATTTTCATATAATTTCGTAACCCTTATTCGATTGGTATGGACTGGATCATATAATTAAGCCCTATATTCCATACATTAAATTCTACGGAAGCTTGAAACTCTAAAATGTGATATGCTTATACCTTATTATTTTCTGTACCCTATTATTCTGGTCATCGCTCTGATTTAGTCTGGTACCCTATTCCGCATGCCTGCCAGACCCGGGGCCCGTTTGTATGGTCCCCGCAGTTTGAAAAAAATGGCAAGCCATACTCTTCTTAGCAAAGACAGTATCGTATCTAGGCAAGTTCAGATGGCTGTAACTAAAACGGAAGATATAGAAAACAATGCAGTGACTTACCAGTGGTGTTTTTATATATTTGCCTCATTAATTAGCATACATACCACCATTCATTCTTGCCATGTCCTCTTCCGGCACAAAGCCGTTGATTAGACAATCCACTGACAAATTGAAAACCGTGGATGGTGTTCAACATTTTGCCGAGCCGTTTCTTCCGGTTTTGGTAAAACACGACACATTTCTAACAAACATCTAAAAGGTATGCATCTTTCCTCACTGTGACTGACGCGCACTAACCAAAAACGTATTCTTCCAAGGACTCTTCACAGAATATAAGGACACCCTGGTTTCGCGACAGTGCAAAGACCAGACAAATATC
Organism: Ellobium chinense; assembly: GCA_033807755.1. Classification (NCBI taxonomy): domain Eukaryota; kingdom Metazoa; phylum Mollusca; class Gastropoda; order Ellobiida; family Ellobiidae; genus Ellobium; species Ellobium chinense. Next base: position 304,920 of record JAWQUT010000213.1, read on the forward strand.
ACCCTGGTTTCCTCTGCTCTCATCCGTTATTTTTTTCTTAGCAAAACTTGGAGCATGCAGGGTGAGCAAGAAGTAGAGCATTGCCTTACCACTTAGCACGAAAGGTTCCGAGATTTGAGTTTTGCTGACTACAGAATTCTCCTTGGGTAGTTTTGGCTGTGCTTAAAAAGCATCATCTTGTCATTGGTTTGACAAGGGTTCAAGCTTTGCCTTCAATTCAACCATAAACAATGATATTAACAATAACTTTATAAAGCTCAGGTATACTTGGCACAAATGAGCAAACACATCAGATGAATGGAACAAGATGGCCTAGTCTATATACTTTAAATAATAATTACAATAATTCATCCACTCGCTTACCACAACTATCACTATGATGAAAATGAACGTTGAAGCATCTTAAACACACGCTCTCTATTTTGATGTTCATTTATACTTGCATTACATGCACGCTGCAGATCTTGTTTAACCTTAATCAATCATGACAACCCTATGGGAAACATCTTTGTATTTTCACCCGTGATGTGATTTTTGTTTTTTAATTCCCAAGCCTTCTATAGGCAAAGTTTACAATCACTCAGAGAATGGGGAGAGAAAGAGAGAGAGAGAAAGAGGGGGGAAGNGGGGGGGGGGGGGAGTGAAAAGGAGATGGAAAGAAAGAAAGAAAGAAAGTAAGACTCAGCGATGTATGAACTATCACAATAGTGGTATCTGATGCAAATTAACGTGATCATTGTAACGGCAAACAACTCTCTGAAACAGGAACCAACAGAATTGTTTAGGCCGATATAATATTACATTTATCATTATGAGGGTCTTTCTATATCAAAACATCATCTACATCGAAAGAAGCAACCGATTTAGTTTGGGACTTGAATTTCACGAAAAAAATAAAGCTCTTCAGGTGTTCGGCAAGTAGGCTACCTCCGGACAAAAAAATGAGAGACTCGGAAACCAGTTCATTTCAACAACATAGATGTGTGGCACATGTATAAAATTTCAGTTCGTAGTATCCTGTAGTTAGACTTCAGTGAAGCACGGATAACGAGTACATCTTGGAACCGACCAAAAGTGTACTCTTTAACAGAATCACGTATTGACCGTAAACTTACTCGTGAAGAAGAAAAATCAGGACCAAAAATACTGCACTCACTATACGTGTTTACGTACTAAGCGTTTCCGTTGTGAATGTGCTCCGCTGCATTTGTTTTGACAACATCCTGCCATGAAGCATTATTTTAACGCATTCATGGCATAATATTGTACATTACATTTCAGCATCTCCCCTTTTTTAAAAGATAGATCTGTATGCTCGTAGATTTATTTCACTAATCTTTTTCTTGTACTATTTTATTATCTCATGTAATTCTCATTGCCGGCCACTGTCATTTTTTTTTATAACAAAAATTATGATGAAAACGAAACATGCCACCAAAGACAGGGGCAGGTCTTGTTTTGATTGGCTGACATAGTCAATTCTCGCCGATTGCCGACAGCCGCTGGGAAAGCCTGTTTGTCGTCAGAGGTTTGATGAAAAAGAACGCGGTGTATTTCATGAAGGTGCTGTGTATATTAGTGATGGGCTAGATTCGAATCCGGAAAATAGTGTGAGCTGTCGGGAAGTGTGTTTGTGTCACGGGTGAACACTAGGTTCGCACGTGGAAGTTAGGGACCGATTCAGGCAGTAGGTATTTAAGAATTAAATTGCTGTGAAGTTAGCGTCCCTGTAGTGTAGTGGTAACACGCTCTGTCTTGCAAGCTGAGAGACCCTGGTTCGATCCCCGGCAGGGACAAAAATTTATAGAGTAGGTTTTTTTCGGCCCATCTTCTCAAAATTGATCATTCATAGTAATTTGGTAAAATCCCTGGTGACACACTTCCTTAAAATAATATGTAACATCTGAAAAATTATCGGACTAAGCTCACCTTCCTCCCCCTTAAATATAAGAGAGAGAATACTCTATACTATATGCCTTTCCACCCGGTTACAATAGGTTCCGTTTACAAGAGATCCCTATGGTATATTAAAATCTGGGTCTTTGTCCAAATGTACAGGTGTAGCTCTTCAGCTTTACTTACAATGAAAATACATTATAAAAGACCTCTTGAAGAATCTAGTTCCGATTTTCCAGTCACCCTAAAAGGTGCATGCGCAAATTTCACGGTAAGTTATACCCCCTTTACGCAGATTCGAATCCGGCGATTCCTGGCTCTAGATTCGAATCCGGATTCGATAAGATTCAAGTTTGTCCAATCCTGGTGTGTAGTTGTCGATTTCCCTGTGCATGCAATTTAAGTATGTGTATATCAGACACAATATTCAAGAATAATTTCCATGGTAGTCCGCTTGTGATCATTTATGCCTGGTCACTGATCTTACTACAAGTTTGATGGCGTTCAGTGCCTATTTTTGCTCAATATTCTGGCACTTGAATGTTTGCAATGCATTTTCCTGTTCCATACGTTCATATTTAAATGCCCTCCACGCATTTTTCTGGCTCAAAATGCCATATTCCTAATCAATATTCCAGTATTTAAATGCTTTTAATGAATATTCCTTCTGACAATTAGTTTTTTGTTTCTCTCTCTCCCCCTCTCATTTTACATTTACCAGATTTTAATCACGTCCAGGTTTAATCTTTCAGATTTCGTGCAAACTCTTCAGATTTCTTATGTCACACCTCCGCGACATTAGAGGCTTGTGTATGCCACAGTGATGAAGTGTGAGCTCGACCCGTGTCTTCCCATCGTGAAGGCTTAATCACATTTTTTTATCACTAGAGTTGCGGCCCACACCAAATTTGCGTAAATATTGTTTCTGCCAGGCAATTATTCAGTGTAGACCAAAGGGATTATGATGGTATTATATCTGTGGTCTAGATTACTTATCTGTTACAAAAAATAAAAAAAATCTGCCAGATCTTATCGATATGAACCAGCAGAAAACCCCACACCACTACGCAATATAAATTTTGGACGCTGTACACCGGCAATGTACGATTCAAAATTAAAAAGATGGAGTAAAAACTTTGACGAAGAATGAAATCATCGCACCAAAACCAAATTGAAAGAAATACTTTCACAGCATCATACCTTCACACGAAACTCACATAAGAAACATGATTAATAGAACAGAAAAGCATATGCCAAATTTCAGGATGATTCAAGCTGCTATCACGAAGTTGAGATGCACACAAAATCGAAAACAGGATGTTTTTGTTTGTTTAGTATATAATACGAGTACGCGAATATCTTCTATATTAATAAAACGCTTCTGCCAAATTTGTGTCACAGATTCCTTGAGAACTACGTAACATAAAAACATGCGGTTTTCACCTAAATTCGTAAAAATATACACAAACGGTAACTATACACATCAGTCCTCTTTATTTTTTTTTTACCCTTTAAAAAAAAATTGTGTCTATCAACGATATACAATCTTCGATAGATCTTTTGGATCCGCCCGATTCGCCAATCGTCAGCAAAGCCGGTCATACTTTTAACCAATCAACGGACTAAAGCCGTGTTGTGTTTACGAATTGGCGATAGATCTAGACAACAATGCCAGCAAAACGTCTGTTTGGCAGAGTTTTGCGGCCTCGGCAGCGAACTGTCAGAAGAAGCGCAAATTCTCGTGGAGGTAGGTGTATTTCTTAATTTATTCTTCCATGTCTGCATCACCCATGTTGTAAACTGAACTGCAGTGCAGCCGAACATCATATTGGACATAACCTAATTCCGATGACCTAGATAGACCAGTACACAACCTTCAAAAGATTTCTGTGTTTGCATCACCCATGCTGTAAACTGCAGTAGCAGTTTTGGTCCCTTGCTTCACACAATAACCCCTCAAATTTAAGGGTACTTTGACTACTCATCTATAATGAAGTATGACATTGTACAGATCTATCACACACGCACACACAAAAAAAAAAAAGTATAAAAAAAAAAAATTCTGAACTAAAGGCGATCGCATGCAACTATTTTACTAGCACGAAGAGACCAAGATCTATATTTCTCTTAAAATTGATGATTGGGGTGTGAATTTTTTTTCGCAAATGCATGAAGCCTAATGACGTCATCAGATCCGATCCAGATCTCTAAGAAAAAAAAAGTACTAAAATTTGCTTACGACCACCTGTACGGAATACGGTCTAAAATTAGTTTTAATTTATATTTAGACGTCAACGAGGAAGGATGTGAGTTCGTATGTGTGTGGTTGAGTTGGGATGAGTTTTTACAAACTGAAAAATGTGTCCAGAGAGACTCACCCTTTATCCTCGTCTGCGGGAAAAGAGAAAAGAAGGACATTAAATGACAAATAGAAACACCACACACACACACACACACACACACACACACACACACACACACACACACACACACACACANACACACACACACACACACAGACACACACACAGACACAACACACACATAAACACACACACGCGCGCGCGCGCATACACACACACACACACAGCGGGAGACTGAGAGAGAGAGAGAGAGAGAGAGAGCTGAGAACAGGAGATGAACATGAAGACAGGATACACAGTAAGATTTTTTTTTTAAAAGGAGAGAAAGACCAAAAACAAAAATAAACAAGAAAAGGAGACAAGCTAAACAAAAACTGGAGAAGAAAAAGACACTTAAACAAACAGAAACCATAACAGTTTACCAGGTAAATATACAAAGTTAAATGTGTGCTTTAAAATGAGCCAGTTTCAGCTCGGCATATGATGAACGCCCTATCACACTTATGTATATCGTCCATGCTGATGTATACATGTTCACATGGTTCCAATTATTCGTACTCATTTCGATTGCAAAATATCAGATGAAACGTAATATAAATTAACGTTTATCACATAGGAAGGAATCATCTATCTATCTATCTATCTATCTATCTATCTATCTATCTATCTATCTATCTATCTATCTATCTATCTATCTATCTACATACCTACCTACCTACCTATCTACCTACCTACCTATCTATCTATCTATCTATCTATCTATCTATCTATCTATCTATCTATCTATCTATCTATCTATCTATCTGCTTTGGTGTGCAATTCTTGAGCAGCTCTCTTAGAATTTAACGTGGAAGACTGCACGTAAAGGTGTAAAAAAATCCACTAGTCTAGTTGACGTTCCAGTCGAGGTTCGAATTACATACGATCAAACAAACCCACTTTGTTGGCATGAGCATACTAAACCTCCTCATAAAATGGTTATGAGCTTACGTCGCTGAGCTCAAATGTGAATTCCGATCATATCGTCTTGGCTAGTTTACATATTTCTGAACCAAATGATATCAATGTATTTTCAGCTGATATAGGGTCAGGAATTCAAGTTGATACATCGGTCTGGGTGATGTATGGTTGTTGGGGTCTTTACCCAGGCAAATGTTGCAAACTGGGAGAGATTCATCGGGTAGCCGAAAAAGAAAATGAAATATTATATATTAAAAAAAAAGTAAAGATAAATTTGTATAGAATCTTATGCACATTCACAGAATGATGTATAATCAATAACTGCTGCAACTTTCAATCAACTTTCAATCATCATCTAGGTGCTATACTTTTGTCAAAGCAAACAAACAAACAAACAAACAAACAAACAAAAATATCAAAATGTGATGTCCCAAGAACGTCAATTGTCTCCTGCACATCGGAAATGCTATTGAGAGACATTATGTTATTAATTTTTCAGTTACTGCATAACTGTAGCTATTGGGATTTTCAGTATTAGCAGACAGTATCAACCTGCTGAAGTGTAAACCATTTCAGCGGCATAAAATTAAAATTTCTGACGTTTTTGAATTTTGAAATTATTTTTGTTTTTGGGCCGACCGATATATGTTAAAAAAGAGACTCACCCTCAAACCAGTCTTGTTTATGAGGATAGAGAAAAGAGGCAAAAGACAAGAAATTGGAAACTGAAGGAAGTCAGGTAGAATGAAACAGAAGATAGGAGTGAGAAAAAAAGAAAGAACGAAAGAAAGAAAGAAAGAAAGAAAGAAAGAAAGAAAGAAAGAAAGAAAGAAAGAACGAAAGAAAGAAAGAAAGAAAGAAAGAAAAAGACAGAGAAAGAAATGACACAGGCAAGACAAGAATGAAGAAGCTGAGATCTTTTTTTTTGGAGGGNCGGGAAGGATACGAGTTGAAACCTAATACTATATAGTTGAATGACAATGGTTGTCTTTTAAAATCCTATTATTTCTTATACTCTTTCAGATGACTTATAAGGTTTTCTGTTGTTAACCGACCAATTGCGTCACTTTGACCTGTATGTAACTGCAACTCGCAATTAATTTAAAGTTATTCCACGACACTTATATTGCATTTCAGAAACACATTTTTTAAGGTTAGGTAAATATAAACCCGAAATATGGGTTGATGTCCATAAATTATGAATTTAATTAGGGTTTTTGCAAAACTGAAATGTCTTTAACGGTAAAAATAATAAGTATGAATCGCAAAAGAAGCGATTACAGCTTGTTTAAAAGTGTCACGTAAATTACATCAGAGAATTATTCCAGAAGTTCGGGTGTCTGCATAAAATATATCGTCCTCGTGAAATCACTAATCTACCCTCCTTTTTTTTACCCCCATTATGTTGTTTTTGGAATACTGATCTACCTAGCGGAAACGGCTCTCTTGAAACCACAAGATATGCATTCTTCTGGTCTTCAGGGTCAAAAATTCCGGGCACGCAAATTACTTTTCTTGTGTCATATAAACTGCCTCTAATTTTTTATACTTTTGTGCACATTCATGAAACCAATGAACATGAACAATGAGCTCAAAATATAACTTTGAAGTTATGTTTTACTAGGCTTAGTTCTGTTTCAGGAAGATCGTAAGGATTAAAAAGACCAGAGCCATTATTATTATCAACATAAATTTTCTGGAAAAAATGTCTCTTTGCGTGGAATATTCCATTATGACTCCCAGCAGGCCATAGTTATAGGAGACGCATTCGTTGTCATCCAAGCTTTAACAACGATGTTTTGCGATTGACACCTAGTCGAGGGGCCGATACATGAATGTTTAAGTATCGACGCTTAGTAGAGGGGACGATATATAAAATTTCATGTATTATGAACTTCAGTCTTCAGTCTCATAATCGAAAGTATCGATTCTGTTTCTATTCTACCACTTGATGCTGGATAGGAATTTCGATAAGTTCGATCCTTTCAAGTACTTTCGACACGTTTAGATACATCGTTGCTGCCGATACTTCTATACTTCAGATACTTCTGATGTTTTCAATACATCTCGTACCTTCGACACTTTCAGTACTTCCAATAATTCCAGCGCTGAATCGAAATTCATAAGCATCGAAAGCATCGATACTCAGACACAATACTGCCCACCACTACTGATACTGCACCGGGCAACCCCAGCGTGGGAAAGAAAAGACACGAGTAACAAATTCTGCCTTTGCCACCCAAGCGACGACATTCACGCCTCCGAAACTCCGTGCTGAAATATTTTAATGACAGAGCTTGTCAACTGCCAACCATTAAATTGCAACATGAGTGTGATTTTATACAATAAAACCCTGATAATATATGCCGTTACCCTTGGGGTTGAGTAGGTTAAAGTGCGTTTACCATGTATAATCTTGCAAGAGAAGAGGCGCAAAGAAAGGAGCAATGATAAAGGGGGAATGACACAGTAAGTGCCACCCTTGCACAGCTCAAGGAATACAGGGACACAGGGAAGTCCACACCGTGGAGGTTATCATAATGTTTACTAGGGTCTGTATCACGTTACTCTTCGTATATTTATTTGAGAGCCATTTTTGTAGGGCAAAGAATGAAGATAGAGATAAAAAGAGATGGAGAGAGAGAGAGAGAGAGAAAGAGAGGGAGAGAGAGAGAGAAAAAAAAAGATAGAGAGAGAGAGAGAGAATACACAACTGTCCAAGCAAACAAACAAACAAATAAACAATCAATCAAACAAACAAACATTCAAACAAATCGGCAATCGGTACTACGGCAGTACTATCAACTGAAAGACCAGTAGCCGTATGCATAATCCTTACGTCAGTTAACGCATAGCGGTAACCAGGGGAAACTTCCAAAACATTATTAGTGTTCACCGCAATTAACACAATATATATAATATGTTAATTAAAGTATGGATTATGCTTACTGCCACAGATTCCTCATGACAACGCTTATAGTGAGCTCTGTTCTTTCTCTTTTCACCCTGCCCTATAAAAACTAGCGATCTAGTGTATGGTTTGCGTTGTAAGTGAACAGGGTAGTACGGACTCTAGCAGTATTAATACCCCCCATAGTGTACACCCAACCTAAACCTGGATAGGTGTAATTTACATAGGCGCTATTGACTACACTTATGATACATGTAAAGAGAATGGGGGAACAAACAACAACTGAAAAAAAAAAAAACCACCAACACGTAGGCTGTGCCTAGACAGCGTTCGAGAGACAAAAATGCCAAGTGTCGAAGATCGAAAGACATGCGGATTGAATGTAGAAGAGCAAGGTAATAACGGAGCACACGGGACTCTCAAAATTTTTACTGTTATTACCGTGTCCCGGTGTTCTGCATTTGGGGTTATGGATGCTAGAGATTAATATCTGAACTGTGTTTTCATGATTCATTGGGTAAACATGCAGATTTGGCGTTGGCGATGTTATATTCAATCACTGCTGCTTGTGCTTGCTGATGCAGCTTGCAAAACGTAGACTATCTGTGTTTCGGAAGTGCTCTAAGTCTGATTTAAACCGCTTTAAAACAAAATTTCCACGTTGGTTATTAGATCAGTACTCATGTTGACATTTTTTTAAAGATTAAAAGTGCCAATATTTCCCCGCCAAAATTGCGCTTAAAGTGCAAAGAGACACGCTGATTCTTTATTGCTGTGTCATAAAAATGTGTTTCCCCGCGTTCTCATAGATGTGTGAAAGTGAAATATGACATAGATCATCATTTTCGAAGTACAGAAACGAGGGCCTCCTGGCAGTCAGTCTGTAAAGAGTGATCATCGGCTGTCAAACAGTCCAGATTTTTGACACATCACCAGTGACAAGGGGAAACTGGAACTAAGCATATTATATATCAGATACAACCAGGTCCTCGTTATAACCGTGGTCCGATTCAACCGAATTCTCGTCACAGCCGCGGCTATTATAGATAGCATTGACTGTATCAGTTAAGCATCAGGCTTGTATCTCACCTCATGCTCGGTTCATACCTGTTCAAAGGTCCCGCTACCCACTCTGCACTCTACGGCTTAAAGAGATCATCTTGATGATTAGAAAGTGCAGGTAAGACACTAAACCTGTCAAGATGAGAATTTAATCCGCTTCTTAAACCGTGTAAACAGCACGAACTGTCTATCACTTCACAACTTGGAAATAAGAGCGGTCTTTTTTGGGGTTTTTTTTTTTGAGTCCTTCTTAGGGGTGGCTCATATTCTTTGCCGCCGCATCTCTTGCCAACATTTTGAGATTTTTGGAATGTAATCCACAGTACAAAAAATACTGCAGGCGTTTTGCAAGATAGATGATGTAACTGAGAGCTCACAACGAGTTTACCTTCAAAGAATATCCCTCTATGTCATAACTGTTAAAAAAAAACAAAACCGCTGCATCGACTATTTAATACCTGCGCTTTCCCAAACAATTTTCATATGTTCTCTCTCCAACAGGACGAGAATTTTTTTTTTTTATATGTGAAGCACTGCAGGGCAACTCCTGTATTGAAAGAAAGATCTTGGGGGGAGGCCAGATCACCTAGATTTCACTCCGATGGCAAGCGAGTGGGTGATCTATAAATTACATATGCTCAGGTGGAAATCAACGTTTAGCTGGCATTGTAGAATTGCAGGGGGAAAAAAACACCTCAAAGTGAAGGAATGAAGTTTCAGAAAAATCGACACTTGGACTGACTCATTCCTGGTCACTTATGATTTGGATTGACTCATCCCTGAATCTGCCAACGGTCAACTATGAGAGAAATAAAGCTCACACAGAAAATCATTATGATGAGACACGTTGCTGCTGTGGGAAATTATCATTCCAGCTGCATATCAACTGCCAGCATTGGGGGATAAAGTTGAATATCTTCGCAATCAATCAATCAATCAATCAATCAATCAATCAATCAATCAATCAATCAATCAATCACAATCAATCAATCAATCAATCAATCAATCAGTGAATGAGTGAGTGAGTGAGTGAGTGGGTGGGTGGGTCGGTCGGTCTGTCTGCCTGCCTGCCTGCCTGCCTGCCTGCCTGCCTGCCTGCCTGCCTGCCTGCTTGCCTGCCTGCCTGCCTGCCTGCCTGCCTGCTTGCCTGCCAGCCTGCCTTTCTGTCATGCAACGATAAAATGTAAAAATTGGCACGCATTTCACAATGAAGCTATCCGATAACCATAGCTGCTTTTAATTTTCTAAACAAAGACAACAAAAACTTTTAAGTCTCTATAAATTTGTACGACTTGAACCCAATGATTTACGCGCATGGAGCCATCTTGGTCGACTTTATTTCAAAAGGATGCAGGCTCTTGGATTTAAGATGTATTGATGTTTTGGATGTGGAGATGCCGCGTAGACACAAGTGCATTTTTAATTTTTTTTTTTTATCCCCAACCCAAGCAAAGTCAGGAAACCCATCTAGATCTTGTTATAATAAAAAGAAAAAAAAAAACCAACTGATCTGATGTAGTTTGCCGTTAGAAACAAGACTGATGCGATAACAGGTGTTTAGATGGCTCACTGCAACAGTTACAGCTATGTGAAACAAGAGAAGCAACATTACGAGCTAGCCATATTAAAAACAACAAAAAAAAAGAGATACGCCTACGTGTTCTACACTGACACTTTTTGTCATGCTGTGCTGATATTTGAGTTCGAGTCTGAGTTAGGGTTTTACGGCACTTCAGCACGAGTATAGCTATATATTGCGTCTACCAGCTGTAAAACTGAATTACTAGATAGAATTTCGCTAACAATTCTGTCCTGACAAGCCTACTCATCTACGATTTTAACACTGTGACGGGTTTTTTTTCTTTTTTTGCCGTGCGCAATCTGCACAAGCGACTTCCTAGTTTTTCGTCCTCTTCTGAGAAAACTAGACGCCTGAGATCTGGAGGGTGAATTGTCTTGGCACTCTTGGGACTGTTACTGTAGTTGGCGTCAACGTCACGAAGTCACATTTCGGAAACAGAACGCAGAACTTCGTCGGTGCGTACAGATTTTATTTCGTATTCCGCAAATTAGATGATATGAAAATGTATCCTTTTGTAATCCATAATTGTATCATCATGTTCCCGTACATCGCTGATTATTAACTACAAGACTACCTCCCCATTTTACAAATGGGTGCAAAATGGCTGAGATCTAGCGTCTACATGCCCTATTATCAAAGCGAGACAGACAGGCAACGCACCAGAGGCGATAGAATACCTAGCGCACCGAAAGACATCACACACGAATGCTTTAGACTTAGACTCCATGAAAAAAATTGGGCCGCGAAGGGAATCGGAATTGACGCATACTGAAATGATTTAAAGTAGAAGAAAGTAAGAGATGTGATACGTTGGCGAATTTACCCGACTAGAATACACTCAGGAACGTCCTTACTTCATTCTGAAAATCTGGATCTTCCACGGCCCACAATAACGGAGGGGTAGAGAAAGGAAGACTCTCGGAGGAGTAGAGAAAGGCAGACTCTCGGAGGAGTAGAGAAAGGCAGACTCCCAAGTTCATCTTTATATATAACAATGGATGTAGGTTGCTAAGAAGCCTTGCAAATTGACGAGATCAGTCCAACTCTTCCATGCTGTATGTCGTAGAATATCCTTGGATATTGTATAAGGTTTGTATGATATCTCCATACCTTAAAAAACTGTCTAATCTTCAGCGAGTTAAAAATTGTATGAACGTTCAAATCTCTTCTTGCTAACAAAAAATTGTATGTAATATATTTTCTCTCTAGATCTCCTTTGGTCTTGGCGGCAGACTTCAACACAGCTGCATGATAATATTATATAAGTAGGCTATGTATGCCTCCGATCTACTCAGCAGACAGGTAAGACAGGAAGACCAGACCCAATTTTAAGAAAAAGAAAAGTCAAACATTTCCAGGCAATTGTTTTATGAAAAATTCTATACGAATGCACTCAAGAGATAACCTTTCTTCTGACTTCTTAAAGATGCTCTGTAGTGCTAATACTTCAATAACTTTAAGGGAGGCACTACCCTTTTCCAGAGGTTGTAATGGTGTGCAACTTATCACCATGAATGCAATGGATTTCTATGCAGAGTTGCACAACACCAAAGTGCTGAATAGTCCATTTCTCTCCTTCAAAGGTGATGATATTTAGGACAACGTTCATTTGCGATGGCCCCAGTTGTTCCGCGGAAGATTTCACTTACGTCTCTTGGACAGCTTTAATGCATGATTTGTGTGAAGGCGTTTGCCGATTTTCTGAATAGATATAAAGTTGTTCTATTTGATATTGGAGGGTGTTGTCAGTTTCGGATAATTCTGCGTCAGAACAGAAATTCCAAAAAAAAAACCAACCTTCAAAGGATCATGCATATGATACCAATCTAAGATACGTGGGTGAAAGCCGATGTTAAATAACTGGTGCCATCGCTAATGATACCTGTTCTGAGATCATCACCTCTGAGGGAGAAGAATGCACCATTCAGTACTTTGGTGTGTAATAATTATTGCCTAGAAATGCAATGTACTCATGGAAATAAGTTTCACATTATGTTATGTTCATAACAGTCTCTAGTAAAGGAAAGTGCCTCCCCTTAATAATTCCCCAACTGTTTTAAGTTTACAAAGCTTTAATATCTTCAATGTAATAACATGTAAATAACAATTTGGATGCACAGTCGGCATCTCCCTATCGGCGGCGCTCCCAATGTAAAGAGGTGGCATCGAATAAAATTGAGCTGAATTGTATTGATTATATGGACTAGTCTGACAATTTGATATAAAGCGACTGGTTGTAAAATTTCCTCTGACTCTCACTCACATCATCTCTTGCGTTTATGTGTCTATCTCTGTCGGTCAAACAGTGAGGTAGAAGAGCGAGAATGTTAGGGTGCCAGCTCCGCCAATGTCCGCCAAAGAGTACATCAATTTTACACTCAACTATACTGTACGTCAAACAACACTGACCGGAATATTGTGTTGGCTTTTACGAGTACTTGATAATCAAATAGCCATGGACTTTTATGTCACTTCTGTCTAACTATATCGGCAATTGTGAGAAGTTTGTGTCCTTATATCCATCGCTATAATCATACAAATTCTTCTTTAGGAGTGTAGGGTCAGTTAGACGCAAGGACGTATGGGGAGGGATATTCATACAAATCGCATCTCACGAAGGGGCGAATGCGACATTTTGGGTGTTTTGAGCTGAGACTACTTTCCGAAAGCCGAAAGCGAGGTCTATATGTTTATGAAGAAGAATTTCGATAGCTGTATTAGTTTTGAAGATATTAAACATTTACTGATTGGGTGTACGTTATCAATTCTAAATCTCACTGAGACTTTAAAACCCTCTCCTGAAAACCTAGCAAATGTTGCATTCGCCCCTTCGTGTGATGGACGACGAATTCCTCTTTAGAAGTGTAGGGTTAGTTAGACTCCAGGACGCACCTCATGCATAGTTTTCAGCGTAGTATAGTGAAGGTTAATGTACTCCCTATTCGTATTTAACAAAGCCCCGATAAAATTGTCGAGACGTGTTGTTGCTGTTGGAAAGGATGATAAATGATTAGCTGTAAAATGAATGCTTCTTAAAACATGTACCATAAATAAATCACGGACAGATACAAAAGCCTAAAAATGTGTGAAAGCGAAGGATGGAAAGAAAGTGCGATAAATGCACATGTAATATGAATACACGTGGTAAGCATCAAACACTGACATTCAACTGATCGTTACGCACTGCTGGTTATGACTGGTGAATAATGGCAGCCGCCATCTTGAGATATTCGTTAATTCCACGAGTGCCTAAGAGAAGGGTGAAGGAGGGTTTGAATGTGTGTGTGTGTGTGTGTGTGTGTGTGTGTGTGTGTGTGAGGGGTGGGGGATGAGAGGGATAATAAACATCAACAGTCTCTTACTTTTGACAGTTGAAAATAAATGTCAATAAGCGTTAATATCCTCCTTTATGCCTGAATAAAAATCTACTCTCCACTGTGTCTCACGAGAAGAGAACGAGAGCTTTAATTTCCAAGTCCGGACTCTTACAAACCTGACAAAGAGAAGATATGCACATAATATATAGCATTTGATGGCGTGACGATCATCTTGTGCACCGTTACAAGCTAGAAATATATATGTGAATTTCACATCTTATTCACACTTGTGCAATAAAATCGTAACATCAGTAATTGCTGCATGCCCATGCCTGCCTCTGTCCTGACGTTCCATCAGTGATCCGAAAATAAAAGCTCTCTAACATTCCTCCATTATTCTGCAAGATTTGTTATTTCGCTTTAACCAGTGAGCGTTAAGCGTATCGCTTCTTGAATTAACTAACTTAACTCCATCCAACTTTTGTCCTTGCCAAACACTCTTTCCCCTCCCTCTCCCTCTCCTTCTCCCCACCTATGGAAAAAGATGCAATTAGACGAACCTGTCCTGATATGGCATTGCCTGATTTGCTACTTGCATAACAATCGTCACTGTTGTTGCAGAAGATTGTAGATCTACGCCTCTTAATACGTCGTAACGTAGACGTGCACTTCTTTAGAGGTCAACACGTGCGATGTGTTTCTGATTTATATCTTCTCTGTGCNACTCCCTATTCGTACTTAACAACGCCCCGATAAAATTGTCGAGACGTGTTGTTGCTGTTGGAAAGGATGACAAATGATTAGCTGTAAAATGAATGCTTCTTAAAACATGTACCATAAATAAATCATGGACAGATACAAAAGCCTAAAAATGTGTGAAAGCGAAGGATGGAAAGAAAGTGCGATAAATACACATGTAATATGAATACAAGTTGGTGATAAGCATCAAACACTGACATTCAACTGATCGTTATGCACTACTGGTTATGACTGGTGAATAATGGCAGCCGCCATCTTGAGATATTCGTTAATTCCACGAGTGNTACGTGTTTGTTTGTGTGTATGTGTGCTGGTGGGTTTGAGTGTGTGTGTGTGGGAGGGAGGGGGGATAAGAGGGATAATAAACACCAACAGTCTCTTACTTTTGACAGTTGAAAATAAATGTCAATAAGCTTTAATATCCTTCTTTCTGCCTGAATGAAAATCTACTCTCCACTGTGTCTCACGAGGAGAGAAAGAGAGCTTTAATTTCCAAGTCCGGACTCTTACAAACCTGACAAGGAGAAGACATGCACATATATATATATAGCATTTGACGATCATTTTGTGCATCGTTACAAGCTAGAAATATATAGATGAATTTCACATCTATTCACACTTGTGCAATAACATCGTAACATCAGTAATTGCTGCATGCCCATGCCTGCCTCTGTCCTGGCGTTCCATCAGTGATCCGAAAATAAAAGCTCTCTAACATTCCTCCATTATTCTGCAAGATTTGTTATTTCGCTTTAACCAGTGAGCGTTAAGCGTATCGCTTCTTGAATTAACTAACTTAACTCCATCTAACTTTTGTCCTTGCCAAACATTCTTTCCCCTCCCTCTCCCTCTCCTTCTCCCCACCTATGGAAAAAGATGCAATTAGACGAACCTGTCCTGATATGGCATTGCCTGATTTGCTACTTGCATAACAATCGTCACTGTTGTTGCAGAAGATTGTAGATCTACGCCTCTTAATACGTCGTAACGTAGACGTGCACTTCTTTAGAGGTCAACACGTGCGATGTGTTTCTGATTTATATCTTCTCTGTGCTATGATAATGGCTCAGGTCATTTTTCACACTTCTGAGGGAAACATTTTTTTTTGTGTGTGTGTGGTAAAGCTGAAAGAGTTAGCGCGTATCTTTGCAAGAGCAATTTTTGGCGGGAAAATATTGCCGCTGTTTTTTTTAATTTTTCTTTTAACAAGATAACATGGGCTTTGATATCATAAACAACATGGTAATCATATTCTATTTTGGTGTAAGTCTGATTTTGGCCATTATGTATGCACGAGAATGATAACTACGGTCATGTTGTAAGTGCCTTGGGAAAGCATTTCATTCACATTTTCCTCAGTCCACCCGTCTGTAAAATGGGTACCTGGCTATAGGCAGTGGAAGATATTGTCAGAATGCTAGTGATCAGCGCCTATAAATGGCAACGGCACCGTATGCTCCCCAGGGAGTCGAGAAAGTCCTAGAGTGATCAGGCCTGCTGGGGTAATAATAGTGTGAAGTCGCATGAGCGGGCATTAGCCTGGATATGAGACTTATAAACCGCATTATTAACTAATAAAAAGGTAAACGAAAAGACACACTAAGTCGGCTGTGGTTAAGACAGTCGACTCTGAATAATGCTGGAGTCTCATACACAGCGCTGTAGTAACTATTCTGCGGTGAAACAATTCCTTGCACTCATTCCACATCCGTCTAAATCATGTTTTGAGATTTCGAGAAATGTAGAGCTCTCAGCCTGTTACTCAAAGCAAAACATTGTGGCAGATGTGGTTCAGCTTGTAAAATTGGGATATTACAACAAGTCAAAACTCGACATTTCTTTGAATAGGAGATAGAAGATAAACGAAAGATCACACAGTAATATAAAAAGCTCAAATCCTGCACACAAAAAAACCCAACAACCTGGGCAAATGTAGAATCAGCATGACGATTTATCAAATTTTGAAGGCCATTCAGTGACGCTCCAACACCCACACACAAACACTGTACTGGCTACATACGGCCTAAAGTGAAGATACATATTTCATTCTCCACGATCATGATCTAGATTAGGTCCAGGGCCAAAATATGCATAATAAGGAGCTAGCGCCAGTCATGGCGTAAAATCTCAGGTCGGAAGCTCGGCCACTAATGTTATTGTAAGCTACTTACATCGCAACTAGAGCTTACTCATTGCGTATACGACCTCTATTCTAGTCATATTATATAAAACTACATAAATGACATTCAGGCATACTTACATCGTTGCATGGAGGTATAGATACTGGCGGATGCGAATAAATTTTTCCAGTATTCAACCATAAACAATATTTGAATGCTGGATTTAAAATATTTTTATTGGTACCCATAATGAAGAGTAAAATACAAAATGAGAAAAAAAGGGGGGGGGGTGTTATAGCAATTGCAAAAATATTGCATTGATAAGATTGATTAAAGGTACTAGATTAATTTCACTCTCAAATATACTGCATCTTAAAAGCATAATTATGATACCGTAACTATTGTAATTCACTTGAAGTTCATAACCTTCCGTTCCGTTCAAACAGAGCAAACGGACTTTGTCTCTTCAAGCCAATGCATGTAATTCTGAGTACCAGATTGTATGTTATATTTTATACTTTACATCCCATAGCTATATCAATAACAATGAAGCCAGAGTACCAGATCGTATGTTATAATTTTATACTTTACATCCCATAGCTTTATCAATAACAATGAAGTTAAGTTCGTATTCATGTGCTTTTGGCATCCTGTACTCGAATATTCCTTGTCTAGTCAGACGTCCGTGACTTCTGAAGACTTAAATTCTCATACATCATTGCCGTGCAAGCTTTACATCTGCTTTTAGAAGTAATGGGCCATATCAATGGGAACGGATTCATTTTCACAAGTCCCTACTTAACTCCCTTTTAAAGGATCTCCCTCCGTGCAATAAAAAAACCATGTCACTACCATTCTATGAAGATGGTGGTTTATGGTTGTTTTTCCCTATGGCTATTTATCCGCGCTGCAGTATGCGCTGAACAGAATTTACCTCGTATACAAATTTTGGCCTATTCCTAACGCCCAATGTTTATTTAATCCACGTTATCTGGAAAATTTTATTTGACTTCAAACCGTTGCCAGAAAGGCAGCGGTAAAATTTAGCCTTTCACTTTCAGATGTCTGCGTTTGCTTTTATCGCCTTTTATTAACAGAACAGACCTGGAATACGTCACGTTGTATAGACTAGTCAATGTGCAAGAAAAATATAAAAAACAACAACTAAAAAAGTTTGCGATGACTCTAACTTTAGAATACCCGACTGTCTATGAAAAGTCAAACGGCACAGTGTCAAAACAAATGTTTGAGGTGTTTTTGTTGAAAGACGGAGTAAGGGGGCACAGCTACGCTCGTACATTTCCTTCAGAGATGTTGCTTTGCATTTCGCAGTAGAGACTGCTCAGTTTTAATTGCAGTGCAGTTTCATAGATCGGTACATGGTACATGGTGGCCGGATCGTCATAATAAAGAGCTTTTATTTCCAAATATCGAATCTCTTACGGACCTTTATGGCAGAGATAAACATGCGCATACTGTATTTCATGGTGTTGAGATCATATCGCAGAATATGGACTAGATGTGAACTTGGCATCTGATTGTAGTGCACAAAAGAAACAAAAAAACAAAACAACAATTATAATACAAAATGTGGATGTGTACCAAGAAATGTCAAATGCGCATGCCTACCTCTACCACAACAGTCCTTAAGAAAATAAAATTCTCTATTATCGGAAGTCACGCAGAGTACGAGCTTAAGCCACTTTCTGAGATTTATGTGTCTCTTTATACTACGAGAACTGGCTGCATGCTAGACAAATTATGCGTTTTTCGCCAAGCCTCATTTCTATGAATTACAACATAATCCGTCAACATGGGCGATTGCCTTCTTTCAGTTTACATTGTAATTCATGCATACTAAAAATACAAGACAAAGCCACTAAGCAGCGAGAAACACTTCACTCGATACATGAATCCACTTCACTCGATACATGAATGTAATCGCCCGTTGAGTCAAAGAGAGCAAATGAGAACTGGAGACAATAAGAAATGAGCGAACAAGCGAGCGAGAACGAGGGAAAACGTGAAAACAAGACAGGGTGAGAAAGAGATTAGGGAGACAGAAGGAAAAATAAAATGTCTAAAGAAAAGGAAAGCATAACGGATAAATCAAGGCTCTAGCTATTATTTGTTAATGCTCTTTTACGGAGTTTTGGTAGGCGAGAAATAAACCGATGCCGTAACTGTTCAGTCTATTGTCAGAAGAATAAGTGAATAATTAAAGGACATGCGCGGGAAGACTGAAGATCAAGATATTTTCCCTCAACCCATGGATGGAGATCCATATCATTCAAGAATCAATCACAAAATTCCATCCGTCGACCATGACTCTCATTCAATTCGATTCATTTCAATTTACAAACAACAACAAGTTTATTTAAATAAGATCCACACCACAACCGTGGTACGTGGGCGAACAGCTAAGTAAGTACATGGACAACAGAACAGCATATGATACAGATAATACTAAACATCTACGCACAGAGTCATCTACATAACAACTACGTAATGAACGTACACAATTTTAGCCTCATTCGCAATTACAGTACTCCCTTTATTTTCTTTGCACATCATGTTATCAACACATCAATCGGACCCGCTCACTGCATACAAAACAAAAACATGTTATGGGCAATTAAGAATATTAGTACATCAGACAGTGTACAGACGAAACGGCATCCATTGATTACATTTACATTATCTAGGGGAATAAGTAACGATGATAACCGTTAGAGATTACTACTGTTGAACCTTGATTATAAGTAAATTCGACTCTGCTAAATCGCAGTCCTGTTGATCGCAACTTCTGCTTAATCACAATCTCTTCTGTATGAGAAAATACAACACCTCTACATCAAAGTGACTGGATAATCAGAAATCTTTTTCATGACGAAGTTTTTTTCCATGCGATCAAGCGGAATTGACAGTACCACAATTATTAAGTGTACTTCTGTATTAAGTATGCATTTCACACGCACAAATTTATCATTATTCTAGTTTTTGGACTTCAGTAAACAAGTATACCTCAAATATAATTATATTTTTCTTCCACGCACAAAAGCATACCTATTATCCGAGGCATGACTATATTCGAGGCATGCAGTAGAGTAGGCAGAACATTAAGCAATGGTTAAAGCAGCATCCTTGAACTAGAACCACTCAACTTGACGCTGACGGTATTTTTTTTTCCAAAATCAAATTTTCTCACAGATGAATTAGTTTACCCATAATCTAGACAGCATTTAAATGGTAGGATGAAGCGTGTCCCAGTGAGCTACAAACACTAGAGAAAATAAAATCCGTTGAGGTCTCTACTCTATTCCTGGCATCATAATTTACGATCGATTTCACCCAGATCAAAGTGTAAACAGCGATGTATTAATATTTCACACCGTGTAATATTAGCAAGCAAACATCACCTAGAGGTTGCTCCAGCGAAAAGGTGTAATTCCAGAAATTTTGGTTTTACATTGATTTTTTTTTTTTTTAATCACTGCAGTCGTGGATTACAGTCATAACCGGTATACAACTACATAAAATTCGGTTGGTCAGATCGGCTCAAATTTAATTTTTTTTTAAAAATCCATCCATCCATCCATCCATCTCTTCCTCCCTTCCCTCCTTCCCTCCATCCATCTGTTGTCTATCAGACAGCTTCTTCCTCTCTACGGGTGAGCTCACTCATTTAGTCTACGTAACGCGTGTGTACGTGTCTTGTATACGGCTATGCCCTGACATTAAACTTTGGTTTTTTATTTCTGCTTAAGCGACGGACAAGCTGCTTATCCGCCAGACCATCTTGCCCGACCTGCCAACATGACCTGCTGTATCTAGACATCTCTGATGATATGCGAGATTCTCTAAGGACAGGACGCCGTCTCGTTCCTTTGAAAATGTTGATGTTCTAAACCTCAATAGAATGTCATGACCTCAAGTATTGTGCAATGGTAATCGTCATAATTGTAACTATGATTTTCACACGCAACGCAATAATCCAGGTATTGACACAACTTTACATTTTAATTCATTAACAGGCCGGACGATTTTGTAATCTTCTCAACTCCAATGCATACAGTACCGCTGCCATTTTACAAGCACTGTAAAATTGTTTACATCATTGTACTTTTTCAAATTGAGTGTGTGTTCACATGTGTATGTGAGAATGTAAATGTCAAAGCGCCCAGACCCCACCTAGAGAATTAGGCGCCATACAAAGAGCAATCTATTATTATTATTATTTTTGTTATCAATAACATTCTGACGATATCGTTCACTGCCAATGACCAGGTACTCATTTTACAGATCGATCGACTGACGTGAATAAAATGCTTTCCTAAAGGAACACTGCATAGCCACTGCTGTAAAGTCGCCCCACGTTCCTTTAATTATCTTAACTGTCTTGCGGCGAGACAGAATGAGGCTTATGTCGCTATACTAGGAACTGAGATATCAGGTTCTGAAAGTGAATAGGGTCATCCGGTGTCAAATCTTGGTTTGTTGCAGAAATCTGAAAATAACGTCATTTTCAATATTATTCAAAACACTGATTTTATGGACAAACAGTCAGCAATTATGGATGAATTTAACTTTTCATGAGGCATATTAGATGAATAATAACGCATAAGATTGCTCTTCATTTGCGATTTTCTCTGATTTTTTGTCCACTGCATGGGATGACACTCTGCCATTTCAAACAGCTATATCTCGGGCTTGCATAATGCTGAGTCTTTTTTTTTTTTTACCCAATAAAAGTACATGTCATGGCAATAACTTTACCAAAAAAAAAATAAATTATAAAGCGATTTCTTAAGCCTTATTTTGACTGGTTACATGTCAATTCAAGATTCTCGGAGTCGAACACTTCTTGAATTCGAAAGTATGAAAGTAGCATTCCTTAAGTCGTGTTGTACGTGTAGACCGACATGGAGAGCCTGAACAACCACACCAGACGGTTTTTGTGAGAGAGGTTTGTTAACAGACAAGACATGCATGATTGTATAGCATTCACCTGTCCATGTCAAAATGAGATGAGCCATACCCATGTCAGTGTGGTATGTGTGGAGTGAGCTGCGTGGATGAAGGGTTATGCTGGTCGCCTCAGGAGCGAAAGGTCATGAATTCGATTCTCACCCCAGGCCAGTGTTGTAAATTCTTTGGGAATGCGTTCCATTTACATTTTCGTCGGTCAGTCCGTGTGCAGAATGGAATCAGTCATAGACAGTGAAAGGTAAAGTTCAAGCTATTCATAAGTGACCTAAAATTGATGACAGTGAAACTGTTGCGTACTCTTCCAGGGTAAGAGGAAATCGTCAAGTGATGTGACTATAAGAATGTGAAATCGCTTGGTAGACACTGCCCGTCGTCACCGGCGGATTTCGGAATGGGCATGATGGGCAAGTGTCTTGGGCCTTGCACCTGTAGCAAGCCTCGCGCCGGAGGATGAGAAACATTTTTATCAATATATATTAAAAACAAAAACAAAAATTAACAGTTTTTACGTTGTGGCGTGGAGAAAGCCGGGAAAAAGCCACACATTTCAGTCAAAAAAGTCACAAAAGCGTGTTGTTTATTGTAGTTATGCCTTTCAGATGTTTGGGCAGGGACTGGATCACGGTCTAATAGTAAAAAAGAAGGAAAGACTGAGAACAAGAGAAAGAAAGATGAGGGGAAAGCGGATGTGTGGGAAAGAGCCGGAATACTGCTTATTTTATGGCTACACCTGCTGCTAGGGTAGGGTTTGCTACAAACATGGCAACGTCATGATATGAGGGGGGAGGGGGATGGAGTGTGGACGAACCTTTTTCGCGGCCAGGACCCTGCGGTCCCCAAAACCGCCCCTGATGATCATACTTCCAAGCCCTCCCCATCTCCGACCTTTTTCGAAGCACTGCAACCGGTAACATTCAACCAACAACCACTTACTTATCCCAGCTCGGCCAAAAGGTTTGTTACTGTGACCGTCAAAATCTCCCCACCCCCGCCCTTTCCTCTTTTTCCCTCGGGCCTGTTTTTCTATATCTCTGGATCTTTTACTGTGGTCTCTCACTAGTTCGTGTCTGTCTTCATGCAGTGAACAACGCTTAATCTCAACAAATTTCAGAAAACATTCTTCCAAAGTAAATTACACGCAAAGCTGCTTACTCACACCTCGGGCCTAATTGCAATGTCATGTCTATTTTCTAGAAGTCGCCATTAAATGGAACGGACTGTACTTTCTCTCTAATCGTATCTATTCCTGTCTGTTTCCTCTACCCTTCTACACCTTCCAGCAGTCTCTCCTCTTATTTACCAATGCGCTCCGACGTTTGCTGTCTCACTAATACTTTTTCCCACGGGCAGAATAGTCTGTCGCAAGTAATTTTGGATGATTTGGATCAACAGAAGACAAAGCTGCTCTTGAACACGCTTATTACGAAACTCTTTTATACCAAACTCCCGCTATTATGGAGTATTCTGCAACTCCCAGAATGATAGTTCTTCTTCACAGTGTCGAATGGTGACTCAGAACTTGAGGAATAACCAACGCGCAGAGTAACTTGTTGCTCAGGTTCAGTCATTCACTGTTCACACGGCCACTGCCCTGTCCATCCATCCATCCATCCATCCATCCATCCATCCATCCATCAGGTGAGCAAATACTCCGCTTAACTGCAACTCCTCAAGAGCACAGAAAAAATCGCCATTATCCACTGACTTTTGTATCGACATATGCCATTTCTCAAGTTGAAAATGTTGTGATTTACCAGAATTTCTGATTACCCATATTGCGATTATGAGGAGCCGACTGTACCAACTTGATTACTTGGCCAATCAAATGAGAGAGGTCTAGTTGATCTTCCTATACGTGATATCACAAACCAACATGCTTGCCAACTCAACTGGTATGTGCACGGAATACTACAACGCTCTTTTTTTTCTGGGTAATTACTTTTCTCAGGCCTATGCCTATACAGAGTAATTTAATTCTACTACCACTTTCCATAGAAACATCTCTTTGACATTCCCTATCTCTCTCCTCTCTTATCATCCTCCTCATCTCCATTTCCACCATCCTTCTTGCCTCCTCTCTCATCCTCCATCCATCCTATCAATTACCCTCTCTTCGTATCCTGTCCTATTCTATTCCATACATCATTGACAAGCATTTTTGTTTGTTAGTGTGTGTGCTTGTGTGTGTGTGTGTGTGTGTGTGTGTGTGTGTGTGTGTGTGTGTGTGTGTGTGTGTGTGTGTGTGTGTGTGTGTGTGTGTGTGTTGCTCTTCTGTCTAAACATCGGCGGATCCAAGGGGGCTTCATAGGGTACTCGTGAACCCCCTGTCCTCCTGCCCCCTCTCTTCAGTTTCTCCATAATTAGTGCTTTAAACACTACTTCTAAAATTCATGCTTCAATTGCCGGTAGTTCTGAGAAGCTGTTCATCTCATATCTCATTGTATAACATCTCTGACATAATAATATATGATATCCAAAACATAATTTATATCCATGATGTATATAATAGTTGTTATGAAAA
>JAWQUT010000213.1:338203-348655 GCA_033807755.1 Ellobium chinense
GGGGGAAGGGGGAGGGTGAGTGCGGTCATGGGTCTTGATTGACACGAAAGCCCTACGGCCTTTGAGCATTGTCTAAAACGTCCATTAGTTTTCGATCACTTTTCAATATATTTTCATCGTTCTTTATTTCCACAAGTTCGCTGAGGGAGCACTGAGTCCATTCTGCTACAGGGAAATGTTACAATTTCAATTCATAGATAATAGAAGAGTTCATAGACTTTTGCTGAGCTCTTGAAGTTCTCTTAGTAAATCATACTATGTTATTAGTTTACAGGCACGCTCTGCACTGGACATAGACTGCAAGGCTGTGACTAGCCTGTGACCCCCTGACGTCACACCTAAGGGCATGCACTATCATACTACAGAGGATGAGCTCGATGATGCTACTATCCAGGTCATTTAAGCGGGCTTGATCTTTAACACGCTGTCTGCAGAGGGGCATAACACCGTTTCCAAACGAACAAAATTGGCAGGAAAACGGGATTTCTACTGGCATGAAGATAGCAACATTATGTTCTTATATTGTATCGTGTTCGGATGCTGTCATCAATATGGGCCCGGAATTCTGAACAAAATAGATACCAAACCATGCATCTCATCCGATTTGCGAAATATGTGATATTACGTATACTATTGTATCACTACAGACTGTATTATGATCTGGGTCAAAACAGTGAAACTCTCTACTGCTCAGAGCAAAGCAAATAAAGGTAGTAAGAGGAAGAACCCCTGTCAGCTATCAAGCAAATGTTTAAGCCCAAAACTTCCCGATACAGGATCTCGGCCATAGGCCATAATTATTATCTGCTACGTCATTTTTTAAAAAAAAAATTGTCCTTTCATTGTTTTACTTCTTGGAGAAAATGTGACCTGTTGGCTCTTCTTCATCTGAATTCTGTGAAGTCAGCAGCCTTTCCGTACTTTTTAATTTACAGCCGTCAAAAAATTTTAGTAAAGACATGCATACACACGGTAAAGTACAACTTATTCGCCATTTTAAACAATTTAACCTGCTTATACTGACAAGTGGTGTCGTTGTTGTGGTTGTTGCTAGCTTGATAATTAATGTTGTTGTTGCAGCAGGGGCTGACATGACCAATCTGTCAATAATGTAATTTAGTTTCCTGACCTTGTAAAGTAGAACACACTGAGGATGGATGGATGGATGGATGGATGGATGGATGGATGGATGGATGGATGGTGGATGGATGGATGGATGGAAGTCAAGGCTGATTATATATTTCTTATTGTCTCTCCATAACCCCAACTTACAGGCTGTGATGTTACGCTCTAAAATAGGGCTAAAATTAATGATCACATTAATCCTCCTAACGCATGTTCATTCCCTTTGATATGTTACACTTAATTACTCGCGATAGCTGCTTCTAATTACATTAATTCACGTCTTCTCTCTCGGATGTAGGTAAATGCAAATCCGCAAGCCACAAAAAAAAAAAAAATGTACACAATTTATCGAAACTGCTCCAACTTAGGCGTGGTTTTTTGTTGTTTTTTTTTTCTCTTGCGGGTGGGCGTTAGCCACAATGAGAAGTGTGGGCACTTTCTAGGCGTTAGTTGAAAAAAATTTGAAATCTATTGCGTATACAAGATGTGGAGGCTGGACAAAATGGCGACCACCATCTACTGTTTCAAAATTGTCAGTGGAACTTTTTATCAACGGTTTTGAAGTGAATGAAGGTGTGACACGAATCAACGATGGTATGAATGCTAGTAAACGAGGTTAAGATATAAGTATAGTAAGCACCCCACCAAATCAAGGCACTTTTTTGTAGCTCTTCCGCATCAGTTGCAGGCCCTGTTGGCTTGATATTTCTGTTGCTCAGAATCTCCAAGGGACCGCCCAAAGAACAAAAATACCACTCCTTTCGCGCACTCGTGGATACCAAACGCAAGCAGCCCTGGATTACAAGTGGAGCACAGATCATACGCTCTGATGACTTCTCAACTTTTCCCTCCGATAAACACATCAAAGTATGGTCTGTATATATTATATGAACAATTAGCTATATGTACGCTATAAGTTTGAAATTTGTTATTGAGTTGACTTACAATCTTGTGGTACTGTAAGACTGTTCTTAGATTCTTAGATTATTTCCAAAAAAAAAATGTAGTTTGCAGAAAAATGCTCTCAAACATAATCATAAATATACTCATTTTTGAAAGAATGAAGTGACTAATTTCGTCATAAAATTGTTGAAAGCCCTAAATTTTGAGCTCAAATTTGAGTTTCGATAATGTCATCAGGAGCGACTCATTTTTTTTTTTCTGTTAAATGATACCATCAGTCACCTAATTTGTGAAATATACGACCTTATACATTGACATGGGAAATATGCATTCTTACTATAATAATGATAATAATAATAATAATAATAAAGTAATAATAATAATAATAATAATAAAGTGCACCTCTATACCGCCCACTCCTAACAGTTTAAGCACTTGGCGCTTTACAAAATCTGATTACTGACTCTATAAGTTAAACCAGTCAAGTTCAGTTCCTGGCAGTCCAGATGTAACTGACAAGCGTTCTAACATGATCTTATGGTCTAGTGCGTCGAAAGAAGCCGACAGTTTAAGGAATGACAGAACTGAGACCATGCCCTCTTCAGCAGCAACTAACAGGATGGAAGGGTGGATGGGATGGATAAAAGAATAATGATTAAGATAATGCTAGATTTCAAGATGTGGTTCCTTGGTAGGTCTTTTACCGGCCATTTCAGAAATTAAACAAAATGACATTTGTATATATCTCATGTAGATAGTGCTGTCAAGATGTACACAAAGAGTATTTTTATTAAGAATTCTATTGCCCGAAAACTGCTACGATTAATTCAAAGTGTGGTTAAACGAACTGCAGAGATGTGGCGTTTACTTCAACCCATCTATTCCTTTCCACAACTTCTTAATATTCTAAGCCTGCTAATAAGTCACACTTAAAGGATATTAGAACAACTCGGCAAAAACAATTTCAAACGGAAGAGATCAAAACTGGGATTGTGAAACCGAAGGCTTAATTAACTGTAATAGATGTTACCCTCTTGGCGAAAGTATGCCACCTTAATTAAGGTTTTATTGACCGCGCTAGAATCACCATTGTTCATTGCCGCCAACTTTTATGTGAGACCCGCGTCTGGTGCGATTTTTTTTATGACCCAACAACAATTTACTCAACAGATGACAACAGGTTGACATTACTTGTGCAAGAACTCTCTACTGAGAAGTAAATCTACCGCATAGCTTTTAGTGCTGCAATTCTCCATCGTAAGGTTAATTTAAATTTACAGTCAGTCTGAGCTATTATGGCCAAAAAGCTCCATTTTGCCGTAGGAGGAAATGTGTCTCGCAGCACCAATAAAAACCACCACTTAAGTTGGAGATGGGGTATTTCCGCAAGGAGTGTAAAATTTGGATTTTTACCACGTGGCATAGTGTGTCGGCGTGTAAACCAAGTCGTCTTTTACACTGGCATTAGAATTATGAGCAATCATGGAAGACTTAATTATTCTGACAGAATTTGAAAAAGAGGTCTTCTCTTTCTATCCTCATTGATCTGCACTATAAATGAAGTAAACAACGTTCATCATAATTGTGTACTCCGGGAACCCTAGTCATGTGACATGGGAATTCCAGGTCATACATTTTCCAGACGTAATTAATTCATATGTTTCTTGAATAAGTCCTTTGACAAATTCATTTTTCCTTGAACAAATTATAAAAAATCCCCTGGGCCAAATTCAATTGTGAAGAGAATCGCAGAATCAGAAAATTTCCTTTCTTAAATCTGGCATAGGTTTACAGTCATATTCAGGGCTTCCTTCTCAGCTTGCGTGCACATGTCAGTCACTGAGCCCAGGAAATTGAAAAATTCCATTTCGTTCCCGGTAAAATGACAGAAAAATAATATAAAAGAGAACGCGCAATTAATTCAGCATCTACGACTCGGGATCTCATTAAATCAATGACAGGTTCATCAAAATCAGGGAATTTGGATCTACGCAACAACCTACATGTCACACTTTGTGAACGTTGTATTTTCGCCATTTTCATCTGACGTCATTTCCTTGAAACAGGCTCTGCGCTCAATGACAGGAAATCTTAAAATTTCTTTATGTGCTTGGCAAGTTTAACACGTTATCTGGTCATGCTCAGACCGTACTGGACGGCATGTGGGCAGTAAAACACGAGATAGACATGATATAATTATTATACGATACTTCATCATCGACACACACAAAAAAAGTTCCAAAATATAAATATGTAGTCTAGTTCCCATTTTCATTTTTAAAAAAGTTAGAAAGAAAAGTGAAGCTGGGACATATATGAGGGGATTAAAATTTGAGCCAGCTTGGCACAGCTCAGCAGTGACATGACCAGTGGAAGAAAGACAAATATAAAAGTTAATGATCTCCAATTGCATATACTGACCGAAAGAAAAAAGAAAATCACATACTCAAGCTCTGGTACCGAATCTCTTTAATTCATGTATAGTCTTAAATTTACTCACTCACTAAATCAAACACTTTACAAATCTAAACTAATACAGCACCCTGTCAAGAATTCCGGTTCTGAGGTTCATTACTATGTTACAAAGCATGGATATTTTTGTCAAGCAAAGCTTCTTCGGAAAGTCCAGAAGGAGCCCATAAAATCTGTCGCAGAGCAGATGACAAAAGTGCCATTTCTGACAACAGACCAGATATTATAAAATCCAGAAACCATTTTGACTCATTACTGTACTTGTTAATGCGCCTTGTTTTGTTTCCCAACCGATCGGCTCAGTTTTGAAAGAATCTTCACGTGACACCTTTCCTTCCCCTTGCTGTTTCGTATCAGTTTTTTAAAGCAACTGTCAGTGAAAAACGTCAATATGCAAAAGACACCACAAAATACCAAAACTCCTCTTAATCGCCATTTTCTTCAGGCTTTCAAGACACTGCTACTGAATTAGTCGGAGTAAGCTGTACTGCATTATGTGCGTCATTTCGGGAAAGAAAAATACTTCAGAGCTTGCGCATTATCAATGGAATCTCTTACCATCGTAAGAATTACATTAGTAATAGTAGATCGGTGCTGAATGCATCATTTGTAGCGTTTAACATGCAGAGTTAATGTAATTCTTACGATGGTGAGAGATCCCATCGTTAATGTGCTCCTCCATCCCGTCTATAAGCAACGTGCATAAGGCGATCGTTTTTATGAAAAACGAAAGGTGGTTGCCAGATACAGGTTCCCCTGTACTTAAGTCAGATACGGCAGTGTTGCGGCAAACAGCCAAACTAAATCAGGAGCTAGTTGTTCTATGCCGCAATGAATGTACCCGAAGTCTGACATATCCCCTTGTGATGTTAAAAATGGGTGATAAATTGATACACTTATGGTGCAAATGCTTTCGTGTGTGTGACAGCAATTTCTGGTCAAGGTCTATGGCGCTTCTGGTGAAAAGGCCCATAAATATTGTCTAGTGTCATTAGACAAAAGTGCGGAGACTAAACAAGCGCACTCAAGCTCGAAAAAAAAAAAGTTTTCTATTCTCTCCCGTCTTCCGGGCTGAAGTTTACAAAGCGTTTGTTGACATTGCTAAATTCATGTTTGAGAAGATATAAAAGCTATTAAGTTGTCTAGATCTAAGTTGAATTGTGACAGAATTAAAGCACATTAACTGTTACAAGAAAGACATAAACACATATACAAAAACGAAGGTACAGCATAGACTTACTTCGGAATGAAAGACAGAGTGATCGAGTAACAGAAAACTAATGCGAGTATAATTATGTTAATTCGTGAGGAAAGAATTAATGAATAAAAACCATCACTGTGCAAATCACTGGCCTAATACTCATACGAGCACAGTCTTTAAGAAAGAAAGAAAGAAAGAAAGAAAGAAAGAAAGAAAGAAAGAAAGAACAGTTACCTTTCCAAAGTATGAAATCCACACAAGACACGGAAGAAATCCAAGTTATTAAAAGAACGTTATCTCTTTGCCTTCACGATAACGACATCAACACACGATGATTATAGGTTAGGATAAAAATTAATATTCCTGTTTTTGAAAACACTGAAACGCCACCGAATCAATGCAGCCGCCGCCTTTTGCAGCAAAGCACTGTCAAAGTCCAATGAAATTATAAACAGCCGACTCAAGTTGTCGGCCTGTCGCACGATACCTTGAACAGGCGGTAGATAGTTGGATCTATTATCGAAAAACAGCAGACGGCGTGTGAAATGAACATGATCCCTTTCACCCGCCTCGTCCTGTGTCTGCCTACTCGAATCCGCGAAGCTGGCATCCAGTTAGTCCGTCGGCTGCGGGCAGAAATTTCGTTCTGTTAGAAGACTGCTAAGAACTGCCATGCCTCGCAAAGACCGGTAGCGAGTCGCAGTCTGCCTCGATTCCTATACCCTCAGTGGCATGAATAGATGTAGACTATAACAAAAGTCTTTGGGTGACAGGCCAACTATATTTGCGCTTGGGTAGCATCAGAGAGGTTCACAGCGAAACACGTTGGGCTGGCATAGATTAATAGGACCAATAGAAATAATAATATTATACATTATCGAGGAACAAAACAGTGTTTCATTAGTCGTTTTTTTTTTTTTCTTTATTGCAAATAGACTAATATTGTTAAAGATAAGGGAAGACAGACTAGGTTTCTAGAGCTATCATTGAAGAACTCTATAAGCAGAGATACTTACTCCTGGAAGTGCCAATGAAGGAATTTTCCCTCTAACATGAGTGAATTTCTGTATCAGCGAGGGAATTTCCACGAACACTAGTAGACAAACGAAGTTACTGCACACTTTCCACTTCTTTTCATTAAAAAAACAATTTATGCTCACATAACTGAAGGATAACAGAATGAGGAATGCTTTGTTTCTCCGGGTTAAGAGGTTAAAAATGAGTACTGAAGAAAATTGTAACCGCAGATCTAAGCTCGCTTTCATAAGTCATTACGCCATCACCATCTGAGCATTTGCTACTGAACCCATGTGTTCATATTAGTTTTTAATGCTTGCACTGTGTGATGAATTCCACAGTACTGATACTTGGCTCTGATGTCAGCTCGTACTTGGAATCAGTTGCTAAATTGACCAACTGTAAATTTATTTTCACCTTATTATCGTAACTTTATGCCTTCTTATCACTGACACTTTTCAATTTCAGTGAGAGTTTTTACAAAACAGATTATTATCAAAGCTAGTCTATCTATCTGGATCAGAAAAAAAAAATACTATCATTATAAATTCATCAGGTTAAGCCGACATATCTCAACCAGAGCCAGCAGACGCCTTGTAACTTTCGAACGGTCCGCAGTGATTTCCCTTTAGAAAAAAAAAATGATTTCCGGCGTTGGGAAAAAGCATGACGCAAAGTTTGCTAATCATACTTGACATCTTATTCTCAGTTTGATATTTTGGTGGGCTCCCTGCGGGAAGTTTTTTTTTTTTTTATATATACCATACGGGAATGGGGTAAAACTACCGTTCTGCGGTAGGCATCTCTGTATAAGTTGCCCGCACGAAGCCACGGCCTTCACAGCCCATAGACCGGCGAAAGTTGCTCTAAATCTTCGTTTCGGTCATTGTTTTTTATTAACACTTAAAGTTGTTTAACAATCCGTCAAGAACATGGTAACCCCACTTTACAGGAGCCGATCCAGGAGGGCCTGATTTTTATTCCCACTTAATCTAAAACAACAAAAAAAAATAATGATAACATTTGTCACCTCATCTCAGCTACAAGTATCGCCAAGTATTCCAGTTGCTTTCCTGGATTTCGCTCCCGCTTTCAGTCATTTTTATGTTTCCAGTATTTTATGGCGACTCAATATCCTGTTTTGGTTGACAGTTATGTGAGATCTTCTGGTGCAACTTTTTAACAAGGGTGGTTGGGAGGCAGGGGCGGGAGGNTTAGGGCCTCACCGGATCTAAATCTGGCATTGAAACCGGCCGCCTTCGGCCACTCAGACACTCAGTTGGTGAAATAGTGAAAAAAAAACAAACTAACAAAAACCAAGAAGTCAACCAGCCAGCTAACCAATCCAGTGATCAGGTAGCCAGCTTAAGCTAACCAATCATTTAACCACCCACACAGCCTTTCAATTATCCAGCCAGCTGAACAGACGACCATGGTCAATTGGTCAACGATGAACAGTATTGCCACTTGTAGGCATTTTTCCCTATGGTAGGAAAAAAAATGGCTTTACGAAAGTAATTTTCCCTCACTTAAGGGAAAATCGCTTTTTCGTAAAGTGTTGGGAAAATCGTGAAATACCCACTAAATTTGCTTCGACATCGCGCGAAAGGAAATATAGGGAAAAAAACTCAGGCTGTAGGGGGAAAAAAGCACATTATCAGTGTGGCACCACCGACCAGCAAACCATCCATCTAACCAACCATTTAGTGAGCCGTTCTGCCAGCACACGAACCAGCAGCCAAGTCTAACATAAGCCAGGTAAAATACTACGCAATAGCATATCTGTAGACCTTGTACTAGGTTATTTTAATGCGTCGACATAAAATTTGACTTCCTGCGAATCTAGTCATGGCATGGAATTCCGATTAGCCCCGATCTACTTACCTTTCACCTAGTAGTAAATTTAACCGCTTTTGGGGTTTGTTCACCTTGGGTGTTCTGGAATCGAAATACAGCTGGACAGTGGCGAAGCCGATTCAATAAGAGAGGAGGGAGAGAGAGAGAAAGATTATGGGAGTGGCGGGGGGAGGGAGGGGTATGGAAGAGGAAAGATGTCATGGCCATTTTTTTCTGAATTCCCAAATCAACTACGAGCAGATCGCACGTGGGTAAGGGGCGGGGCGGTGGGAGAATGACCTCGAGGTGAGAGTTATAATCCGATTGGCACATTACTGAAGATTACGGAGGAGTAGGCCTATTAATAAGAAGAAAAAAAACCCAGAGAAATAGGGGTCCCAAAAAAGTACGTTCAAGTAATTTAATGAACGGGTAAAGTAAACGTTACTGCCACATATCTCCCCCTTTTCTTCCTCTCTCCCCGCTCCCTTCGAGCAGTGAAATATCTCGCGCCGCCTCTGATCTGGGATGATAATTTAAATGGTCTGAATCTAGGTAGGTGAGGGCAGCAAGGAAAACAGCTTAGCACAGAAATTGTATACAGTAACCTCATAATTTTTCTAACTCCAACCGCTGATACGAAAGCCAAAAAATCAATGCATTAAAGACCTGGTAGGTGGGCTGCTGAAAAGATGGGCTGATCGAAAAACAAAGAACGATACCCAATTCCCACTACATCGTTACAGGCTCAGTGGCATAAATGGAGGATGGAGTGCGCGTAAGAAGTCGTCCAGGCTAACCACCTAACTTAGACTTTATAAATAATAATAATAATAATAAAAATGATAATAATAATGCGGTTTATAATGCTCGTATCCAGGCTCACGCGACTTCACACTGTTATTACTCCAGCAGACCAGGACACTCTAGAACTTTCTCAAATCCCTGGGGAGTATACAGTTAGTATACAGTATATTAACGTGTATAATATATATATAAGTATATATAGAGAGAGACAGAAGTATATTAACGCGTATAATATATATATAAGTATATATAGAGAGAGACATAAAAAGTGACAATAAAAATCAAGAGTTTAGCCCCACTCACCCCAAAACAACAAAATGAAATATATCCAGTGTTGTGATGGTTGTTACAGAACTCAAACCTCAGCATTTTCTTGTGGTTTTTTTTTTTTCCGTCAGAAACTATCCTTAGTGACCGATTTACGTATTAAGCAAAGTAAGTTACAGCCTTTGGCCTCACAATCCGCAAGGAGAGGGGGGGGGGGGGCTAATAAAATATGAGAATATCTTTTTTGTCTCTTTCACTTCTTAATCTGCATTTTTTTTGTTTTGTTTGTTTGTTTCTTTCTTTTGGTTCTAAATCTGCAATCTCTCTTATAAAGTGCTCATATTTTACCTGGCAATAAAGACACGAATCATTCATTAAATATGTTAGAGAGAATGAGTTCCGTAAAGTCTGGCTGGCAATGACAGCAACATGCAAGATGAACCAAGACAGTCAGAAGAGTAAATTGTAATACCAAGTATCTTAAAAGTTTCTGATTTAACCCGCGTCATGTGGTGATAGAATTTATTCTACCGTCCGCTCGCATCGCTTGAATGCGACAATCGAATACAGTATACCCATCTTGCACAGCGTTGAGAATTTTGCAGCCCACTGTCACTGGCCAATGGCAGACAACGTGTGCTTGACACTTTAAATAATGGACATTATCCTCTTATAGTTAAAAGGGATATGTTTTAAATTTTCGTGAAGATCCGTTCCGTAGGCACTCGTGCCGCACCCATAGTTGCAACTTTTGAACAAAGGACCTCTAAAGCTTTCTATAACTTAGGGCTTCACCAAGCTTAAAGGCTGTATTACCATCTCTT
>JAWQUT010000213.1:348836-384691 GCA_033807755.1 Ellobium chinense
ACCCTCCACTTTTTTTTATCTTCACCCAAGTGGGTCTTTTTTGCCCCTGCTGTCTTTCTTTTCGCATAAGTTTATGACGTTCCTATGCTAAACTGAAAGTCAGTCACCTTTAAAGTTTTACCGATGAAATTTTTTAATGTCAGACAGGACGTAATAATATATATATTTTATAATTCGCGCTGCCAGTACCAGTACATGTGTAAGGTAACTTGAACAGGTTTGTTGTGGCATAAGGGAGAAAATTACTCCTTCTCATAGTACTGTAGTACCTCAAAACCGTTGGAATTATGTCCCTTTATCGGCTCGTGGCTTGTCTAAGTCATTACAAGAGTACTCATAGTACTGTATAGCAGCATCCATGTTTTTATTCGAGAGATTTCCCCGGGACACCAACTGATATAACAATTAACTCTAGGGCATATGATTGGAATTTCCCTCCATGAACAACCCTGTAGGTGCATTAGAAACATTTTAAAAGAGATTTGTCAAAGTGCACTTTAAAATACCATCTCATGTTTGAAACAAGAGACTGTAATCACTGGGCTAATAAGCTAGGACAATAAGAGTGACCTGGACTCTAGAATATTATGTAATGTGATTAAAGGGGCCATTCACGTTCTAAGCTCTAAGGCACTACGCCTATTACTCTCTAGACCTAAAATGTGTGTTTTTGGGAGTGTGTGAAGGGAGGTAACCATAATAAAGCATCCAGAAACAAGCAGAGTGAACACAGTCAATGATTAATACCATGCCCAGTTGCACCCTTCCATTCAACAGTTCCAACTGCTTTGCTTTGTTTCTTATAGAAAGCACTCTGTTTAACACAAAACCTCTAGCATACTCTGGAGCTTGGTCTAATAGTGGATGTGTTAGCAGAGTTCTCACCCGTTCTTGGTAGGCAGACCTCAATTAAAAATTACGTACCACTGTAGAGTTGTCCAAATCGATATTACAGGGACTGTCCATTGGCAATCCTGCATTATACTAAAAGAAAAACATACCCTTATCAAAAATGTCCTATTTCAGTATTTGGGATGGGCAATGACTATAAACAATTGCATTTGCATTTCCCTTGCTGGCTACATCCTTCTGTTAGTATTAGTAATAAGCCCTTCAAATAATTTTGTACTTCTAGGGCAGGCAGTAATTTTTTCAAGTGAATCTCAGCTTGTGAATTCATGAAAATTAATAGCCTAGCAAAGAAAATTACTTCTACACTTAGTTTATGGACATGACAAAATAACCTAAGTACAGTGTATTTTTCATCTGAGCTGAATTTCAGATGGTCCGAAATATGGACTTATGCGAAAAGCCCTCTGCACCAATGGTTTACATTCAGATTTGCATGAAGAAACCTAGAGAGTAGGTATACTAGGTTAGAAAGCCCTAATGTACACAGTTTCTTTCAAAAGCTGGAGATTATTCAACAACACTGACAACCACAACATATCAAACAGAACAAAATATCAGTTTGATTCCATTCAGGTTTTATTACTTCTTCCAGGTGTGATGGTGTTGCACTGTGCTGCGTCAAAATGCCTGAATCATGATAAGGTCAATTACAATGAATCATATCGTCTGTGTTCACATTATAATGTGTATTCAATAACAAAGTCACAGACATATAGTAGCTTCACCATGTTCAGAAATTTAAACTGCTTTTGATGACATTATGAGAATTCTTGAGGTCCAATATCCAAGTAAACAAGCTGGTTATTTGTCACATAATTTTTTCTGCAAATTGGTTATAGGCTAACACAGATGTTTACTGATCTGATGCGCAAGACTATAGCTTTGGGAGCAAACTAGAAACAACAGGCATACCTTCCAAGAATAATCTTACAGTCCCACGCTGGCAAAAACTTATATCTAAATACAAACATACTAACATACTAATAAAAATTCAGAAGGCATGTAAATTCTTATAAATTCCTGAAAAGGAACAAGCAATGATCAGAATATCTTGTTCATAAAATGCAAGCACAAGACATAAAATATCAAAATAAAACAAAATTCGGGTGGCGGATTGGGGAGAAGATAGACATGGGAAAACAATTCATAGCATTTATCAGAAAAAAATGTGTAGTTGTTTCAATCCAGGAATGCCATCCACATATTATACATTTCTCTGAACTCTGTAAGGGCTTAATCAATTAGATGAAATATACAGAAAGAGAATGTCCAAGGCAAACACCCTGAACATGATAAACAGGTAAAGAGTGAAAAAAAGGCTTTTAGACTGTGGTTAAGCAATTTTTCAGCCTGATGTCAAAAAACCTGCTTTAAAATACAAAATTCTGATTTCAAAAACTTTTTTGAAGAGTGGCATCCCTGTTCATATTTTCATGGGAAGCTTGAAATATTTCGGCACCAAAAATCTCTATGCTCATATAATGTCCCCATGTTGTGGACTGACAAAAGAGATCTC
The DNA here is from genome assembly GCA_033807755.1 of Ellobium chinense. Lineage (NCBI taxonomy): Eukaryota > Metazoa > Mollusca > Gastropoda > Ellobiida > Ellobiidae > Ellobium > Ellobium chinense. Next base: position 351,265 of record JAWQUT010000213.1, read on the forward strand.
TCCTAAAAGGTTCTCTGTTCAGCAATATTCAGCCAGTCAATAAGTTAAGCCATTTGTGTCGGAATGTGCAGGATGCTCAAGGTCTTGCAGTCATTGCAATCCAATTATAAAAGAAATACTTGCAAACCTGTGACCTATTGTATGAAGCTGTTGTATAATATAAGACAATATGAGAGTCCTAAAGTCACTCCACACTTGGCAGTATATACTGAAATGTAAAATGGATTAACAAGTTGGTGCATGTTATGACAACTTGTGAGTGTTTTTTCAAACTCTGTGGATCTGCTTTGAATACAATGAAATAAAGGGAAAGAGATAAAAGGTAAATACACATTTATATTAAAAATTTGCTGCAAAATGTCATACCTTCTTGAAAGAATCCACATTTTAAGCTCACATTTGTTTTGAATAAATTATTAGAAAAATGCTCTTCAAAATTCACTACTCCATTTTCCAACAAAAGTGTGCTTATTCATAGTTAAGAAAAAAAAAACTTGTCTCAATTTCAGACTGCAGTAGCTTTCTTTCTCAAGTAAGGCAAACCTGTGTATACTTAACTCTGATCAAGCAAATACAAAACCTTTGTGGTGTGCATAATCATCTGCTCCCACATGTCAACACAGCAAGACTCTACTCCTGATGATGTCATGGAAAATTAAGTGACTGCAAACAGGTCCCAAATAAGTCAGCAATCACTGTAACTTTTGTCTCACATACAATAATTTGTGGCCGAACCTGCTGAATACCTGTAGAATTTCCAACAATCAGATGAAGGAAATATAAGACCACTACATTACCAAATAACTTTCTGATAACTGTTTTGAAAAAAAAAATGCTCATATTGAACCATACCTATCTGTCTTTTGAGTAGTTGGAAAATGCCTCAGCTTTTACCAACAACATTGGTTTCAATTTGTTTAGAAATTTAGCCCTGATCTGATTACAGTGATGGAAATAATATGTGAACTAAAAAAATAAAAATTAGAAAATTTTACAAATTTAAAAGGAATTAAGCCTCTTTATGCTACTAAAATCACTGTTAACAATCCTGTTTTTCTGCAAACTTTAGTTATGTGGAATATAAGGTTATTTGTCAACACAGACGATATGTAAGCATATGAATTGCTAAACATGCTATTATGAAATTGATGGAGAATAGATGACAGTGAAACTTCCCAAACAAAACAGCTTTGGAAGATCCCTTGCAGAGGCTGTAGGACTTCAGGAAAATGCTAACAAGGTGGGAAGCAGGAGGTATAGGCAATGGAATTGACTCTCATAGCTGAAGCTCTCTGCTCATTATAAATCAACAAATTAATATCCCTCTGTTAATCTTATATTAGTCTAAGAAAAGTTACTGGGGTGAATCAAAATCTCATGAAAGGAATCTGGGGCAACCCCCCCTCCCCCCATCTAGTCATGTTTATGAATGTAGTGATGGACCGAGAAAATAAAAATTCTGAGATCTTATGGCCACTGAATTGTAGGCGGGTTATTTGTATGCAAATTTTTGTGATCAATAATAACAACATGAATTTACTGCTGTTTCAGATCAGTATTTTTCTGAAGGCTGACATATAAATCCACTCCGTACATTATGTCAGGGGGAATATACAGTGATAAAAGTTCCTGGAATATCTCTGCAAGCCGCTGTGGTATTCAAATATCTACTCAACACTTCTTTAACCAAAATAGCTTCTCCCTAAAGCTCGGTTGGCACAATTTCAATTTTTCTGGGTACACACACACAGTAAAACCCTCTAAACATGATACCAACTAGATATTGTTTTGCCAGGTCTCATATGCATTTACATGAACATAAGTTAATTACTTTTTCAGGACCCTCTAAAAAAACCTATAGACCCAAACAGCATTATTTATTTCCACATACAAGGATTTTGGATACAGCAAACTCCATGCTGTCTACAATCCCTGTTCCGGTAGGAGATGCTTGCTGTGGTGACAGACCGAATTATATCTGGTTGCTAACAATGAGGTAGCTTGTATCTTGTTCTCAATGATCCAGGACTCCACACAGGCAAGATATTAAGTTCTTGGGGACTTTGAAATTATTATGATGGCCAAAATAAGAAATTTAACAACTTTATAAGGCCATGTAGCCACCTGAACAAATTCATGGACTTCTAAAGACCTTCAAGGACCTGATGTCAGCTTGCCTAGAGGCTGCATTAGCCCACTCTTGAATAAAATCAATGACAGGACTGGACTGAGCTAATCCACTTAATCAGGATACATATGCAAAATTTTAAATGTGTTGAAACTTACTGTGATCCAACATGTCTGAGTTTTTATTATAAAAGTGCCTCCCCAGGAAATCCCTTTTCACAGCCCATGACACATATCAAATTTGATTGAATCTAGATTGTGGTTATACCAAGAAAATGCTTGAAATTCCTTTAATTTCATCATGCGATCAGACTTTTCAAGCAATCTTCATAAATCCATAAATCCTGAAGTCCTACAAATCAGCCATGGGATCAGGTCCTGCGCCTTGTTTCATCTGGGACTCATAAAAAGCTTTGGATATTGTTCTCTTCATTTCATCATCACCGTCATCATACATGTTCTTCAGCAGCTTGGTGATACTGGCACTGGGGTCCTCATTGTCATCAAACTTGGGCCTAGATAAACAAAACAGAACATGAATAATTGACTGATCACTACTTGGTGACAGAATCCATTTAGCATTTAGGTCTCTTGTGGTGTAGCTGTTCAGAGAAAGCAAGATCCTTGTAAGATTTTATAATTCTTGTGTGGCTCAAAGTTCAAGTTAAAATATCAAGTTTTGCATAAGCAGCGCCTACTGGTCTTTTATCGACAGCTAAGATGGAAAGCCAGTGTGAAAATAGTGCGACATGAGCATCTTTTATAATCAAATCTTATCACTGAATGTAGCTCTTAATAATTTGAGCAAGTTTACAGATTATTCTGAATTGCAATCTACCTGCATGGCTGCATGTATAAGTCCACCTATCTTTCTACAACTAAATGTAGTCATGTATAAACTCTCCAACTTAGCAAAAATAAAAGGTGGAAACTAACTACAGTGTATCTTTATATTGAGCACTCTAGCAGCTCTCTACATGCTCTGAGAACTACATATTTACTGACTTGCTTCATGAAAAATGACAAAAACATGATTCACTAGATTAAAAAAAAACATTCAGGAAGTGACAATTGAGCACAATGTGGTGATACTCAATGACAGATGCTATTTGCACTAAACTTACTTGTCCTTTTCCTTTGCCCTCTTTTCACGCTCTGTTACCCAGGGCCATGTTTTGCCGACTTGCTCCTTTTTCAGCATCACCAAGACATACTCTGACTTTTTCTGTAAAGAATGCAGGTATTATATATATAAAGTATGATGTTGTGCACATCACTCATCACCAAATCAAATCTGGGCACATATTTTTCATCTAATCTTTCTTCCAGAAAGCTACAGGTGTACTGAAATTTTGTGCACATTAACTAATAATCTTTGCGTTGTGCATTTTTTTGCAAAACATTTAGTGGCAAAAACGTGTAAGCGTTTGTCAAGATATAGAATATAAAATTAATTATTTAGCTTCCTCTCACTTTGGCATAAGATTGAATTTATCTTTAAAGTACAGCTGACATTACAAGCAAAAAGTACTGTGCCCGTCTAACTGATGCCCCATCATCTCTTTGTGATCACTTCTTTTGTTAAGCCAGTCATGAAGGAATACTATACAGTCTACCAGCCTGGAACCCTGATAAATACCAAGTCTCTGTTAGCGGGTCACTTCCAATGGGCTACTGTAGAAGTGGTTGGTTTTTTTTTACTTTGTGGTTGTGAGAATACATTTTTTTTTGTAAAAAATCAGAGATATTTTTCTGCAAGAATCTACGTTTTGTAAGCCCTGTATGATGGATTTCTCAAGTGTATGTGCACGCAGAAATTTAGAGTAATCTGAAATGAGATTACAGGGCTATCAATAAAAAGCATAAGGCACATCTTGGCAGTAAAATCGCCAAACTGTCAGCCTTCCTTCATACCAACTGAAAAATATACTGTAATCAATAATGTCCAAATAAGAATATAAATGTAGGTGATCTGCTGTGGAGGAATCACAGATAAGAAAATTAGCTTGTGACACAGAGAAAGAAAGAAAGAAAGAAAGAAAGAAAGAAAGAAAGAAAGAAAGAAAGAAAGAAACAAAGAAACAAAGAAAGAAAGAAAGAAAGAAAGAAAGAAAGAAAGAAAAGATTACCAACTAACCTTGCAATAACAATCTTTAGGAACAATCTCCTCACACAGCCTTGCGATATGCAACTGACATGTCTTGTTGGGGAAATGGACTTTTACTGTCACAGATCTGGAGAAAGAACACACAAGAGCATTGAACAGTCACCATGACCCAAGGGAAGAAGTGGCAGGGAGGAGTTGGGGGAGGCTCTGCTTAGTCACCAGAAATGAAATAATACAGTACATTACAAGCCCATTAAAGATAATTTGAAGGTGAAATAACTACAGTGGAACACTGAATGAGCAGGGTTGCAAAAAACTCCTTTTTTTTAGTAGTTGATTAACTACAAGTTACTTGATCACAAAAATAATTTCACTACTCTAAAATTACTTTCTATAATTTGGTATTCTCTACTTTACCACTACTTTTCAAAAAGTACTCACTACTTTTTGCACTTCTTTTATCAGCTTGTATAATATATGATTATGAAAAAAATAAAACCATGAATGATTCATGCAGTTAATTAAAACAATGTCATTGTTTTACAGAATAACATTTATTCATTAAAGAGATAGAAAAGAAAAAATGAATAACAAATATCAACAGTTGTTGTACATGTATTTCAGAACGACTCAAAAGGGGTCTTGCCAACGGGGCGATTGAAAGGCGGTCGTGCTCAAAAAAAAAATAAATGAAACACGGTGGGCCAAAAAAGTAGCGTGAGTACTCACTACTTTTTTTCTACTTTCACTACCGCTACAACTACTTTTTTAGCGCTGGTATTCGCTACACTAAAAACTACCAATTTTTGTCAAAAAGTACTCACTACATTTTCGCTACATATTCGCTACACAACCCTGTGAATGAGTACACCTTAAGACTGATCAAAAGTGTATGTAATAACAGAAATACATATTAAATATACATGCATTGTTACAGGACCAAAAATACTGTACTCAGTATCTGTCACAATCTGTGTTTGCCGTAATGTGTGTGCTCAACTGTATACCCATGTACAAAGGTACAATATAGCTGTAATTGTGCTGATGCACCATGAAACCCTAACTCAGATCAACACATAGGCTAATGAGCTCATAATACTTTGTTGATAACAGCACCTGAGAAACATGATGTAAGGAAGAGGTTAAATTAAATACAACTACTCACTTGTTGGTGAAATCAGCCTCTATGCTCTGATCACTGATTGCACTGAGATTTCCCAGGGTGAGATAAAGTTTCATGAACTTATCTGACTGATCCCATGCTGTAAAAGGAAACAGTAATGACTTTACTACAAAAAGGACAGACAAGAAAATAAACTATAATAAAGCTAAAGGAATGTGAGCCTGTAATATCTATGAATTCACTATGAATTTCATACTTTTAACCCTCGTGATGTGGTCATAGTATATAAGTATACCTACTACCGTGCGCTTGCTACCGTTGGGTGCAGCAATAGTATATATACACATCGCTCAACCAACCTCTACCTGCGGTGATCGTATTTATTCAACCGTGTATCCTGGCAACGAGTATAACACTTCCCGCCATGCAAGTGGAAAAACTAATACCCTTATCAAACCAAAGGATGCTACTATGCGTTTGCTCGTGGTGTAAACATCACAATCATTCACATACCAGAAAAAAATCGAAGGGATACTCAAAGGAATAACTGATTTTCAAGAAAACACATTCCTAATTAGGATGACTGGAACACTATTTACGAATAATTTTTCTCATACTGAAGTTGCTAGCATGGACTTTAACATAACCCCTAACGCACTGTAGAAAGTGTGAAAACTAGTGAACTTTCAAACAAGTATGCTTATTTACACTACAGTCATTCAAAGTTTTATTAAAAACCAAACACACATCCTTATGAATAAGATGGCGGGAGATGTCCCACGTCTATTATTCTATTCACATGTTGTTCAATCTCTATATCATCTTTTTGCACAAGTAAGCCTGGTTATCTTAAATTAGCAAGAAAGCTGATAAAACATTATGGAAAAAAGGAAAGGATAGTAAGGTCTGTGTGTAAAAAATATTCATGCTTAACTCCATAGACCATGACAGCTAACATTGATTCTGATTCATAAATGAACCTTACAAAATGATTATGAACATACGAAACCTTTCCTGGACATAGGACTTGCTACATTTTAAAAGTAAATCAGCTGCCAGAAAATTATTTACCTCCGGGATGAACACATTGCTGGCTATGAAACTTCTCAACAGGCACAGATACTGATACTGATAACCAGCTGATATTGATATACTAACTTCACATCATACTAACTTCTATCGTCTAATTAGAACAGGTAGTATAGCTACACAAATACATCCAAAGTAACTTGATTGTTTAAAACTATTTTAGTAACCCTGTGTTTGTACACCTGGGCAATTTATCCACTAAATAATAATCTTTCTGAATTCTTTTTTGCTGTTCTAAACAGAAATTTTTATACTATCATCTTCAATTGAAGCATGTTTTTTCAGTCCATCTGCAAAATACAGAGTCTAGGGATACCAGTGAAAGTGGGTGTAGATATGCAGTTACTAGGCCCATAGCATCTTAAATTTTTATAAGTATAAGAGACTACTGGTTACCGTTTTAAAACTGGGATTCTGCAACAACCAGGAGACCTAAGGGCAAATGCCACTATAATTACTACCATAGACTGCACCTTACTCACCATAGTTGGAAATATTTTCCAGGTAACCTTGCGGATGATCTCCTGCCCCTGCACCATTTGATGCCTGGCTTCTGGCTGCCCTTGCTGCTTGTGCTTCTGCTCTTGCCTCCAGGTTAAGAACATCTCGCCGAAGCCTATCAATCTCTTTTGCTAGAATTTCCTGAACTTTTGGCCTCTTTGCTATCTTGTGTAGCTCCTCATATTCTGCTAAATCCTGCCGCAGCTGCAAATAAAGATTTAATGAGCATTTTTGGTTGCATTTTTTGTAGGCAGTATTGATTTATTTATTTATCTTTGTAGGCATTTCTTTTAAAATGCTGAGCATTTCCATTTCCTGAAATTTTCTTGTTGCTATTCCCTGTAACTATGAGTCAAGTAGTAAGCGAGAGTTTGCATAACCATGTCCATGATCTACAGCAAATGGTATTTCTAGGTCTATTAATCCACCAGCAAATACACTTTTGTATGTAGAACTAGAAGTCTATGTTGATCACATAAATTTAATCATATCAATTCATACTATGAAGGGGGCGGGATTGGATTTTATAGTCTAGCATTTCTCCCATTTTTCACAAAATTTTTGTGCGAAATCGGTTCTCAGATCTCGCACATCTTGCATTCTGTATTCGAAACGAAATTTGCTTTGTCTTTGACTCTTTGTTAACAATAAATTTTGTCTAGTCTACATGATGTTATTGTTACATACCTCCTCTAAATTTGTTGTAGACATCCCGAAGAAGCTTTTCGTCTTTGAAATATAGGTCTAAGTTTCTACCACCCTGATATATTTCAGTCAGTGTTCATTCAAGGTAATACTTTTTCAGTTTCAGATTGCAAATTTATGCTATCAGTATCACGCCGTAGAGGTTCACACCAGTTTCTATTTCATCTTTCGGGAAAATTCCCCGAATCAATCTTTTTATGCCGGAAATAGTAATATAAATTCGCTCTTTTAATCTGACAGGGAAAGTTGTATTCTTTGCAAACCGATTCTTTAATTTCGCATAATTTCACAGATTATACACTAAATACTTCATTTGAAATAAATTCTTAAAGTTAACGCCTGAACAATTGAGTGATTTAAGCTCAGGTCGTATGAGCTACACAAATGTTAATATGCGAAAGATAGTATTGAGGAAACCGCTTGTAATCTAATAAATCAGTATTGGGGGAGGCATAATACTACAAATCATGAAATATATTAACAGATATTTATATTTGCTAATTATCTAATATCAAAGCATGGTAAAAATGAGGAGAATCTACTTTTATTAAATTTTTAACGGCTTATGCGGTCTTGTTACAGGTGAGTGAGAATAACCTCCCCTGACCTGACTAATATTCGGAAGACGGGTGACTAACATTGATGTGTTGGTGTTGACGTTTCAGACCTAAGATATTTGACTTTGTACCCGCACATATAATGGTAAGAGTTTCATGTTTGCTGCTGTAAGAATCAGTGTTCTTTATGTTGTGCATGAAGGAAGACTAATACAAACAGCAATAACATGTCGATAGGTCAACAAAAAATAAGCCTGCCTAAGCCTTAAGGCCTTTTTTAGCCTAAGCCTAAGCCTCCTAAGGATTCTCATTCTGGTCTTCTCTAGTCTAACTCCAGTGTCTCTCGTGACTAGAGACCTCTAGTAAAAAATAGTATCTAGTCTAGCTAGTGAGATCCACAAAAGCCAACATTTAAGATCTGAGTGAAAGAAGTGTGGGAAGAGATTTGCTACTAACTATCAGCAGAAGAGATCACGAATAGAAAATATGTTGAGCCGAATTCAGTAGATTGTCATGCGCTATAAGCCTGTCCTTGATCAGCAGTGATTGTTTTCTTTCATGTATAATTAGTGTCATTGATTTGGCACTTTTTTCAGGAGGTTTGTACATGACAATATTAAATTTAACATGATGGTCAGCATGCTCATCTTAACAGCTTAATGCTGTTAATGGGTGCAGATGAAAATGTGAAGTGTTTCTAGGAAGGGTATCCACATGTATGTCTTTCTACTCAAGCTAGATCTAGATTATATCTAATCCTTAACCAACTACTAATGCCCATCAAAATGGAATCTCTAACTGTAATATGGAGATGGGATTCCTAGCTCTAATGACTGCCGAGACAGGAGTATCAGTTGAGTTGAGTAAGTGAGGCACTGGAGGAAGTCTTCCCAATTCCTTACCCTTCCCATACCTCTGTCATACATAACAGAACAAATGATTTCAGGGAAGCTTACAAAATGGAAACTTGCCTGCATCATATTACAGTTTTAATTAATCTAACCAGAATATCGCTGTTTGGGAACTTCTATTTTATTTCAGTTTCAGCCTTGTTCCAATAAAACTCCATTAGGATTGGTCTAACTGCTGAATGACACAGTTACTGGAAAGACTTCTGTGCTTTGCACCTCTGACACACCCTGAGAGAAACTGAGACTATTAAAAAGATGTGGAATGCACATAAAATTCTGCTCAGTTATTTAATATATTCTTTCTAATTATGACAGCAATTGCTGTTTATTTTATCATTCCAGGGTACTCCAATTAAGGATATTGTGATATCTAGCAATGCTCCTAAAACTCTGATGTTACAGAAGCATGCAGACTACATTGCGGCATATGGAGATAAGAAAGATGATTATGTATGTTTTATAACTTTGATTTCACCATTTTTTTTTCTTTTTTAATTATAATATCTAGTATAATCTATCTTAAAGTTAAAGCATCACTTATATATGAGAATATACTTTTATTTATTTATTTCCTTCGTAAACTGTACTAAAAAATATTGATGGAAAGAGGCAAAGCTTGTGATCGCTGAGTTAGAAGAACATGCCCGTTATTTAAGGGAACATGTTTTTTCTTCTTGTTTTGTTGTAACATGTGAGAGATAAGCCAATTGTTGGAGCAAAAAACATTACCCTTTTTCAGTTTTTTTTTTTGTAGTTTTGAACATTTTTGCTTTGTCAAATGATGATAATCATAGAGAAGAAAAAAATGAAGAAGCGTCATTGTGTAAGTATAAATGAGAGGTATTTGAGTGAGAGGCTAGTTTCCTTTTCTTCATAAAGTTTTGTTTCTCTCTAAAGAATTAGAGTAATCACAGCAGATGTTAATTGTCCATAGGCGTAAAATTTCACACAGGATAATGATTTTTATCTTGATACAACTTCTCACACTATAGGAATATGTGATGACAGAGTTCCTTCGCATGAATGGCATGTACTGGGGCTTGACCTCCATGGCTTTAGCAGGACAACTGGATCGTATGGACAAAGCAGAAGTCATTGATTTTGTCCAGAAATGCCAACACGAATGTGGAGGTTTCAGCTGCAGTATAGGTCATGATCCCCATCTGCTGTCTACACTTAGTGCAATACAGGTAAAGTTTATTATCTATGTATGGTGGAACCTTAATAACATACCAAGCCTTTTCATCAAGTTACCATAGGGTTTTTGTCAGAAATGTTATATTATCCAGAGTGCTGTTCATAAGGAAGAAAACAACTAGGACTTATGAATGAGAGTTTGCTTATATTTTGAGTCATTTGTGATAAGAGGATTTGGCTTGGTTAGCAGCATTCACAAAGTCCACAGCAAGTGGGTTTCTTCAATTTCTCAGCTGTCATAGAATTAAGCAGATTCTGAGTGATGTGGATGTCATTGGAACTTGCTGTTTTCTCTTTTGTTTAAGTAAGGCCTTTTGTATTCAGTGTGTTATTTTGTTTCTTTATGTAGGAAAGTTCTGAGTGAAGAAAAATCATTCACTAAAAGGATGAAAGTTGTCATTCTGACAGTTTAACAAGGGTACCAATTTAGGGTTCAGGATGAGCTGGAGAAAAAAAACCACATACATGTTCTAGAACTGTTGTCCTAAAACATATCAGTTGCATTTCTATGCCTAAATTTGAACATGTGGTTTCATTCTAAGCAGATAGCATTGCTCCTTGTAAATAATGTGACCATGATCTTTAACGTAGAAACACATTTTGTCCTCCCACAGATTCTAACTTTATATGATGCCTTGGATTCAGTAGACACAGAGGCTGTGGTAAGATGGGTCAAGAGCCTGCAGCAATCAGATGGCTGTTTCTATGGAGACAAGTGGGGTATGTTTTATATCAAGCCCATCTCTCTTAAGCCGTTTGCTATTTTATGATTTTAAGCATTGATGGTGATATCTTAAAACTCTCTCACTCAATGTTGTTGCTAACTCTAACCCAAGGACTAACTGAGGGGAGTCTCAGGATATTGCCAGTAAGGATAAGAACACAAATGTTTGTCATACACATTCAGGGGTTAGTATACTTGCTCATTCACCTAGAATATAAGAAGCATAGATGCATGTGCAAACAGAATTCATTTGATACAGGGACACTTCTTCAAAGTCTGTGACATATTAGGCATGATTTCAAATGTTTTGTGTTAACTGTTGGGTTTCATAGGTGTTGCAATTTAATATTTTGAGTGTGTGTTGTTTCAGGTGAGGTTGACACAAGGTTCTCATTTTGTGCAGTTGCATGTCTTGCACTGTTGGTGAGTATAGTTGATCTGTGAATTTGGAGAATAAACTTAAGGATAGAATTCAGCAATATTTAGTCCACCAAGGAGAGCTTTACCTGGACTATTTTTAAGCTGTTATGATGACAACTCTGATGTCTAGAGACAAAGAGACTTAGCTTTACCGAAACTCTTTTTGAGAAAATTAAATAGTTCTGCCTGAAGATAACCCTTTGCTCCCAGTGAAAGTCTAGTCTGATTTAGGAATAAGACTAGATTATTTTCCTCAAATGTATAAAACAGTAACTCTCGAACCACATTCTAGATGAAAAGGCCATCTAGTTATTTGGCTCTGTAAATGTGAGAACCAATTATGAATATAACATTAACTGCAGAGACTTGTGCTTGGACTTAAATATTTTTTGAGATATCATAAATAGTTTTCTAAAATTTCAAAGTGAAGCCAGTTGAACAATAATACTAGGAACATCTTGAAATGAACAAAGCTGAAGAACTTAATACCCCAAGCTCAAGTTACTGTCCCCAGCTGCAGTCATATTTATTGCTTTTTATGCATATTAATTCCAAAGGACTGATTTGCATTTCTCCACCAGGTGTAGGGTGCCAAATTTCACATGATAAGTACCTCTGGGAACTCTAGGGTTGGATTTTGTGGCATTACATTATGAAATAGATATGCTGTGGATATTTAATCTTACAATGGATATAGAGTTAAAAATGTTCGGTATACTTGAACATGAGCGCCACCCAGTTGGTTCAAGGGAGTTAATTTCAGGAAGATGACCCACTGAAAAGTACACAATGAAGATGTGAAGAAGTGATTCGATGGGAAAACCATATAAACCGTTTGTTATGAGGCCTTACATACTATACATGAAGCTACACAGATCTTGTCCATGTTTTCTTCCCATCTTCCTGTCCTCTATCCTTCCTTTCCTTTCTTACGGTTTCCTCCTTCCTTCTCTTTCTTTTTCTTCTTTCATTTCCTTTCTATTCCATTTTCTGCCCTGTCCTGTCCTCAGGTCCATTTTTACCATTTTCCTCTAATTTTCTCTCCCATGTTATTTCAGAATCGCCTCAATGAAATTGATGTTGACAGGGCAGTTGATTTTGTCATATCTTGTATGAACTTTGATGGTTCATTTGGTTGTCGACCAGGCAGTGAATCACACTCAGGACAGGTACTAACTACATTATAAAAAGTGACAGGACTGAATGAACTAGACGGTGATATAAATATTCTGACTTTGTGTTTCACAGACATTGTTGACAGTCTTCATTGCCACTGATTTTGTTCTAGGTCATCCACCGCAGACGTTCTAGTTATGATGTACAGAAGATTAAAGTGAAGCCAAATTTCTAGCAGATGATAGTATTTTTGTCCTTAGCTATAAAGAAAAGGCACATAGCTTATTGTCTTTGTAAATTTATGGATGACAGTGAATGCTGAAGAATGTACAATGAGCGCATCAAATGCAAGTGTCACTCCCCATTATGAACTTTACCCTTTGAGTTCCTGTGGGAATGAGGCAGTCACTGGAATGATTTGGCATCCCTTTGAATTAACTTTAAATTATAAACATTTATAAGGTCACATCAAAACTTGTTAAATGCTCAGCACCAGAATATAAGAGGATGAGAATTTTACTGTGTTGGAACCTTTTAAATTTTTTCACTATGAATTCTTTGTTTTCCTGAAAACATTGTGTTGCATTACTATATTTTTACCATTTGTTGTGAAGAATCTAAATTGTTGGCTTATATTTGAACCCCAGAATCAGTCAGGTACTACAAATATATTCAGGGACTCATTAAATTACAGAGATTTGCACTCACTGCATACCATGAATTTGGTAGCCTGTAATGTACATAATTTATTAACTTTTGTTCGCAAAGTTTCATGCTAGTGACTAACTTTTCTTTAATTCTATACATGTATATGTTACAGTTTTTATTCTTATGGTCACCAATGAAGTTGCACTTATCACCAGGTGTACTGTTGTGTTGGGATGCTGGCAGTAACTGGGAGACTTCACCATGTGAATGCGGACCAGCTGGGATGGTGGCTGTGTGAGCGCCAGCTTCCGTCAGGAGGCTTGAATGGTATGTGTGCTAATTACATGATTGCAACAGGAAAATGTTAAAATGGAAACTCGTCATTGTCCCTTTCCAGGTCTGTGACTTACAGGAAATTAACGAAAGTGGCCAGCATTCATGAAAAACTTGTGAAAATTGAGAAAACATGGACTGCAGGTCATAATTATTTATCTTCGAGTCTACTCTCTGATGAATCAAGCAGAATGAAAACTTGTCCAATACTGGGATGAATCTTCCACAACAAAAAGTTGTGTGAAAGTTGGTGCACACAATTTCTCTGGAGATAATTGCTGCAAGTAAAGCAGTGATTGTTTCCAGTCACTACCTTTACTTAATCTTTGAGATAATTGCAATTTTATATTTTCATTATATTTATTTTGTACTAATTTTACATCCTTACCTTCTTGCTTTCAGGTCGGCCTGAAAAGCTTCCAGATGTTTGTTACTCTTGGTGGGTGCTGTCTTCCCTCAAAATTATAGGCAGGTTGCACTGGATTGACAAGGTTTGCATTACAGTAACAGATTAACCCACTAACAAAATTCGTAGGACTCTCACAAACTATTTCTGATCAGATATATTTCATATATCCACAAGACGTCAAACCATTTTCCTGTGAAATTCTGTCTTATCTCAACACATCTTACTTTATGACTGGTCACTTACTGGGAACACATGAAAGCCCTAGCTTGTTAGGTTTTGTATGTTTATTGTGGATGATGAACTGTCTATTCTATCATGTCTGTCCTGCTTTTTATTAAATGTTATTTTCATTGCTCATTTATCATCCAATACAGTCCAGGCATGATCAGTTAACTTGTTAGACTTGTGAAGCCTGTGTGCCATGGCGGCACTTCCCAGTCTTGAGTATTATGTGAGCATAAAGGTCTATTTTAACTGTGTCTCATCTTAACAGGCTCTTATTATGTTTCCCACAGGAGAAGCTAGTACAGTTTATTCTCGCGTGCCAGGATGAAGAAACTGGGGGCTTTGCTGATAGACCAGGGGATATGGTGAGTTCGTTTGATCTTAGATAATGAATTACTGGCTACTAAAAGGGTGGAGGTAATGGCAAGGAGGCATATAACCAAAAGGCAGCTAGCTTTGTGTGAGTCATTTAAGAAAGCAGTTTTGTGTGCTTGATCCCAAAATGTATAAATGCATTTTTCAGGTTGATAAAACACTCATCAGAAAATTATAATGTCTGTATTTAGAAGTAGAATTGCTTAACTGCACTTTTCTATTGATTACAACTTTCTCTGTGTTCTTGTTGAGTCAACAGAAAGACCCTTGAGAGTCATGTTCGAATATGGCTCAGCCCCTTGAGCCACTTGTTTGACAAGGGTTTCTTCTTCTGAAGATCTTCTGTTGCCTCACTCTCCAACTGTCAGAATTTTCTATCCTTTAAAAGACTGCAGTATCAGGGAAGGGAAAGGGGTCGTTTTACTCTTATGAGAGGAGGAGGAGCTAGTTGTTATCATTATTGTTGTAATCATTCCGCATTCCAGTTTGAACTGTCTTGCCTTTTGCAGGTTGACCCCTTTCACACATTGTTCGGACTGGCTGGACTCTCACTGTTGGGTGAAACATCTGTCAGACCAGTAAATCCTGTGTTGTGCATGCCAGAAGATGTGATCAGAAAAGCAGGCGTGCAGTTACAGTATCTTTAGTGCCCCATGTTTACAAAAGGATCTAGAAAATCTTAGTACGATCAAGGTGTGAGGTCCTCTGTGATAAGCGGTGGGCTTTCCAGGGAAGAGAATTATCGTACGTGCAATGAAAGATACATCAAAGCAAGCCAGGACACTATAACCGGAAATGACTTTTTGGAAAGAAAATTCCCACTTGCATAATGGGATCCAGGGATCAGACTTAGGCTTTAAGACTTCCTGCTAATGGGGATGGCTTTGTGCTGTGGTCATTGTGTCTGGAATTGAAAATCTTCCTTACTGTGCTAGTGACATTCCAGTAGAGGCATATTGACGATACTGTGGTAATACTTTGCATAAGAATTATTGCCTAATAGTAATACCATTGGAATGACTTGGAATCATAAGAGAGCTTCATGAGTGGGTGGATCCCAAAAATATTCTGTAGATGAGAGTAACATGTATTTTTTATTTACACAGCTGATCATGAAGACATTGGCATTAATGTTGTTACTTTCTTGGCCAGACTGGATTATTCAGCCTTAGAAATCTCCATCTGGCTGAGAAATGTCAATTTTCAGGAAATATGAAAGTGGATCTTTTTTTTTTTTTAACCAGGTTGATTGTCTTTCAAAATAACTTTTTCATCTTCTGGACAAGTCCAGAAATATTTTTAATATGGTGAAGTGACAAAAATGTGATCTTGTACAAGGAAGTTTTGAAGATGCTTGATTTAATATTTGACAGGCATGAGATTCAGCAATGAGATCCAGCAAATATTTGCTGCATCGGTACACGTTTTTAGATGAAAACCAAAATTCTGATATTGTTTTGTCATTCCTGATTCAAGAAATTAATTTCTACTTTTCTAAGTGTGCAGCTGCTTGGTAATAATTTTTGGAAAAGACCAACAACAGTTTTAGAGGTGACCTTTTCCTGCCAAAGATTTCTTTCTCCTTTCTTTCTCTCAAAATGCCAAGCGGTATTGTCATTAAATGTGATGGAAATGCTGAAAAGTATTAGCCAGTATGAGAAACAAACAGAACTTGAATTAAGTTACAGAGATGCCACTTTTCTCCCAGTTGCTGATACTCTGGCATATTTTGACCCTCCTGAAAAAGCTCCAGTTGTGCAAAATAATACAGTATGTTTAACATTATTGCTTAATAACCCTTACAGTTAATATCAGTTAGTTTTTTACCAATATGTGACTGCAAAAAGTTCAGAAATTTTTTTCAGGCTCTTTGGTGGCATCTCTAAAATTAGAAAAAGAAACTCATTGTGTCTGCCAGGTATGACTGTTTTATGTTTAGTCTCCCAGCCATGCTCTCATCATTGTTTACATGATGTGTTATAGAAACTATTATTGTACAATCAACTGGTCATAATTACAACTCTCAGAGCATGGAAAATGTTGTGACTAAGTGGTACTGATGTGGAAGGACGTTTGTGGTTTGGAATGAGGGGAAGAAGAGCAGAAGGATATTAATATTTCATCTGAGTTTAGAACAGAGTATGGGTGACCCCAAAAGTTCATTCATGAACATGGTATGAGTTCAGATTGAGCAAAGACATTGATCTAATTGGTTGGTTGCTGAAAATATGTCTCATGTCCCCAAATGCTCCACATGCTCAGCACTGTTTCAAATGGTATGTTGTCAGGGTCTTTGTTCCTGCCCCCGCGACCACCTGAACTAACACATGAGAAGGATCTGCCATCTGAACAGTCTGTTTTCAAACCTGTCACCATATTATGCCATATATCCACTCTTTGCTAATAAGGTATATAATTCTTTCTTGGGGAGAGGGGAATGTGGAAGGAGGGCTTATTATACACTCTGTGGAGATTTACTTTGGCAGTTTAATCTTTGCAATCTTTACATGAAAAATCGTACATTGGAGAGTTGCGATTATCTGGAGTGACTTTGCAGTCATCCAGTGACTTTTTTACTACACTGTATAGATATTCTGTTTTCTGAAAAGGGTTGTGATGTTATGATTAACTGGATGGTGACTAAGCAGACTTGATTGTACCTGTGTCCTTTAATATCATCAGCTCTTACTGCTTCCTCCCTATTTCAAAATTAGCCTGTGACATTTATGCCTCTTGTTTTTAGCACTATTTGTTGTATTTTAATTTTTATGACCTGTTCTCTGGATAAAAACTAGAAAACTTGCAATTAAGCAGAATGTGATTAAAGTGACTGCATTTATGCCAGATCGAATGTGTGATATGAATGGTTATTTGTGACTGCAAGGAAGAGTCATGTGTTTGCATATCAGTTTTGTTATTGCTAGTGCTAGTCCATTTCTCATTTCATTTTGCACATATTAACATTGGTGTACATATTTTCAGATGATTCAACCAACAGTCAATAAAACATTGATCCAGTTTGTATTCTTGTGTCTTATTGAATGGAAAGCTGTGAGGTATTGCAGGGGTTACCAGGCTGGGATATGTTTACCCCAAGGGTGACCCAAATTTCCATGGAGCAAGCAAGGTGTGGGCTGGATAAGTGAAACACTAGACACTCATAAGCTTACTTTTCCTCAATGATTTCAAGAGAGAGGAATGTAGCCATCCACGATTTGAAGAGAAAAACAAGGCTCAGAAACTTCAAATGTTAAATATCAATCTTATATATCCTTGCAAAAGTTAGAAACTCACCAAAGAAATTACAATCTGTTGTCTAAGATAGATCACAGAAATATATTCATTGTTCATTGTTCAGGGTTTGCAACATCACTGCACTCCGGGCAACCCCATAGGTGCTCTGTTCCCCGATCCAGGATCCAGCGAAGAGTCCATCTACTGATAGTTCCCACAGTTATTTGATTGCGGGCCTTTCGCTCCCTTCCAGACAGTTTGCATTGTCTGCCTTCCCCTTTCTTTATTCCCATCGCTATCATCCGTTGCAGGTGGTGGTAATCTTCCCATTCCCTCTCATCATCCTCCGTCAACTTCCTCATCAGATCTTTCAAAATGTCCTCTTTGTCGTGTTTGATCTGGCCAGAGATCCTGGCATTCCCAGCCAGTCTGTCTGCTAGTTCGCACAGAAATATGTACATTAAGCTATTAGCACAAGATTTTCACCTCCAGTAGATACGCATATGTGCTCACACACACATACACATATACTCATATAGATACACACACACACACGTGCAGGTGTTGATGAACAGTGAAAGACAGACACAACTCATAAAACAGAAGATACTGAGTGTGGAGGAAGGGGGAAGAAGCTGGGAATAAAGGGATCCACAAGTCAATGGACTCTTCTAAATTTGTCAACTTCAGAAAAGGTCACTATCAGCTTAAACTAGTGTGAGAGCATCCTCATCATCAAATGTTGCTCCCAAAAGTAAAAGATACTGTACATGAGCCAATAAAAGCCTATGTAATACACGATATCTGCCGATCCTTTTGGGTGGTCATGTTGTAGGTGCCTTGGGAAAGCATTTCATTCACATTTGTCTTAGTCCACCAATCTGGAATCGGTACCAGGCTATAGGTAGTGAAAGATGTCAGAATGCTAAAAGGCAGTAGCATGCTATACTCTTCAGGGAGCTGAGAAAGTTCTAGAATGACCTGATTTGCTGGGATAATAATAGTGTGAAGTCGCGTTAGCGGTCATCAACCTCGATACAACATTTATACACCGCAATATATTCCTCTGACATTGGAAATGTAGAAACCAGAAGTGATAACTGTTGGAGTTGCGATACTGGGATGACAGTGCTTGCGTAATAAATGAGAGTGATCTGCTGTGCACAGTACAAAGCGCAATGCAGTACAACAATAGGATGGAAAGTGAATTTCCTGACGCAGTTCGGAATCAACACAATTTCAACACTTGGTGGCAAAATGCGTTTAACAGCGCGTTTAGATGCCAAGGCAAGGTAATCCATTGAAAACAATAAGAAGACAATGCGCTAGTGACGCACTCCTTTTGACAGCACCTCAACTGCACAAAGTGAATGCCCCCCCCCCCCCNNCCCGAAAAAAAACCCCCATGAACTTCTAGTATTTAATCCAGTTGATCATCCTCTGACGAAGTGACAATGAGGACAATGTCGAGGATGAAGAGGATGAATCATGAGGGCTTATGATAACTGGAGGATGCTTCGGCAGAGCGCTATTCTGCTGCATATAGGCCTACTAGATCCATCGTTTAGAGTCCTTAATGTATGCCTTTTAAGGTTGTACGGCATATGCGGTTGATAGCCTCTTGATTAGCTTAAGTGTTACTATATAAGTGATTATCATTTCTCTGCAGCAGTGGTATTTGTGGATCTTCGGCCCATCATTCATTTTGCGGGACGCCCTGGCTATGTTTGTTATGTCTTCTTTGACGTCATTTTACATATGAACTGATGTCATTTTAAGTATGAAGGGGCCATCCTTCGAACAGCAGACTCCATTCACTGGCTGTATCGTCTATATCATACTTAAGATGACGTCAGTTCATACTCGAAGAAGACGTAACAAACGTAGCACCGGAAAAAGACGAGTAAACATTAGATGCACTTCCGTCAAATGGACGAAAACGGTCCTCCGATGTGATGTGATGTGACGTCAGAGGAGACGCTATTCTTAAAGACAGCGTCATTGACTTTATCCGTACATGATTATGCTATAACAAGTTTAACAAGTTTATTAGGAATAAGCCCAGACCACAGCCGTGGCATATGGGCAAAATACAGTATGCAACGGGACAGCACATGGACATTTTAAGCACTACAACTACTAACACCACACATGTTCAATATGCATTGTTACAATCACATATTGTACTGCAACACAGTCCTCTGACCTAGACAGTCCACTACGAATACCGCTCAAGACCCTCTTGTTGTTTTCATTAGAAAATCACCAAGATTCTTCATTTATCCACTTTCTGTTATTATGCTGTATTGATCACTTTATTATCGAATCTAGTCAAAGTATAGAGACCGACAAAAACGACTAATCACATAACCCCTCCCCTCCAACCTTTCATCTTGGCTGATGAAAGAAACTGGATATTATTGAAAAATTGTCGTTAGACTGCTAATATTATACTGGCATTATCTGAAGATCTTCCATTGTCGTGAAATCATCGGAAATGTTTTACTGGTTTTAAAAAGTATTTTCTCTGATATTTTAACTATTTTAGAAAGGTCTACAGAATTTTCTTTCCATGCTTTTGATTTTTATACCTTTATCGGGGACGACGATGCAAATAACCAAAGGGCATCACAGGGATGCCTTGATGTTTTCCCTTGACGACACGTTTTAAATAACTAAATGTTTGACCAAGGGGTAGTTGTGATATTTTTGCTAAAGATTGTATTTTCTAAAAGATTAAAAAAAACTTTCACCACAAAGAAGAAATTGGCGAAAACATATTTCTTGTTAAGACAAATTGATTTAGGAGCCCATGCACAGTTTCAAAACAGTCCATTCATTTGCAGAAAAGATATTACAGAAAACCCTTTTTTTTTATTTATTTATGAACACTTAAACTAAAAATTCCATTTTGTTGTGTGCGCACCAATCATAAGGTTCTAGCGTGTTTGAGCACGACTCTTTTTGGTGTGCCGGAAGTGGTCTGGAATATCCTGACCCTGGGAAGGAAACCAAACAAAATCAAGAAATAATAACCTACGTTGTTCTGCCGACTAGGTGGAATGACTTACTGAGTCATTTTTGAGAAAGCTCAAAAAATTACTGGCAGATAGCAATATGTTTGCTCTCTTACCCGTATTTTGTGACCACCAGCCAAGTTAGATCTAGATTTAGTATATTCTAGACAATAGTCTATCTAAATAGAGCTGGGCTGTGATGAAAACAAAGGGCAAGTACAGGTGAGCAATCGTTCATCGTGCAAAAACTTATATTTTCTTGCTCTTTGAACGGGTGGAAGGAATTCCGGATCTCACCCCAAACTCATGCCACTAATACACCTAAACTCTACTTTTAACCCCACGCCTTAAACTTAACCTACCCTTAATTCTAATTTGAATTCAATCACACGATTGACATCGGAACGCTATTTCTCCTATTTCCACGGGTGAAGGATTTCAAACTGCACAGAAACTTCGCAAATGGCTAGTTTACTGTCCTTCCGAAGCGGAAGAGACACGAAAGCTGGTAAAACAAGATCTAGTTCTTGAAATATAAAAGCACATTCATTTTAGTCGAATCATTGTCCACGACCATTTATAGGAGGGACTTGCCTTTACTTCCGACGGTTTAAATCGGATGGCACAGCACTAAATTTCCACTTTGTCCGATGCAGGACACCACTCAGGCCTTGGACGTGATATGGCAGCATCCTGCTTACTGAGGATCACCCTCGGTGTCTTCCTGTTAGGAGGAGCTTTTGTGGCTTACAAGCGCTTTCGGCGCATGCTTCGCAAAATACGAAGACAGGTGACTTTAGCGTGTGTGTGTGTGTGTGTGTGTGTGTGTGTGTGTGCTCTCGCGCGCGCGCATTTATGTGTGCGTTTATGTGTGTTTATGACATTGGTCATCTTTGCAGAGGTCGCTTTGGTGTTGTGTTTCTGTGTCATTAATCGTTACTGATTTAATTTGTTGTAGCCGTTTGGCTTAACCATCTTTGTTGCTCTAATTTTGAGGTCGTGTTCTAGCGTCGAGAGTTTTGATTTAAGGAACATAAATGTACAATTTTGGGCACCAGTCATCTCTGTTGAAGTGACTTCGATGAACGAAATGGCTTCGGGTCAGTAATGTTTGTTGCAGGTTCTATAACGACTCGTGGCAGTTGAGAAGACTTTGATGAAGATTTTGGGCGTTAATTATTGTGGTGACTTTGATGTTGTCTCTTGGCGCCAGCTATCTTTGTTGAAGTGATTTTTTTTTTTAACAGAATGGTCTTTGGTCTTGTTTCAATAATATTAGTGGAGTTGACCTCATTGACCACCGTCATCCATCTTTTGTAAGAATACTCTGATTGATAATTTATGGCTATGGGCCTTGTTTGTTGAGTTGAATCTGATAACATATTATGGCGTCAATGAAACCGTTTCCTGTTTCATGGTTAGTGTGGTTAGCGGAGCTGTTGTTTTTGCAAACTTGGAAGTTTGTTGTTATTGTTGTTGTTGTTGTTGTTGTTATTGTTACTGCTGCTGTTGTTGTTGCTGTTGTTGTTGTAGTTGCTATAGTTGTTGTTGCTGTTATTGTTGCTGTTGTTGTTGCTGTTGTTGTTGCTGCATTTGATGGTAGTCACGTACTGATGGTGATGGTGGTCAGTGATCATTACTGTCAGTGCAGCTGCGGATAAACAAGCTCAAATACAACTGCCATCTCAGTGGAATTTCATATAACTATATCATGCCTGCAAGTAAACACAAGGGAAGCCATCGCTGATCATGCAGATACGAGGGCAGTATGTATCTGTTCCTTACTTCCTTCATCGACAGTCATAATGCACATGTGTCCATCATTCATGGCCGTAGCTATTGTATCTCAACGCCGTAATCAAGTCACAAACACACAAATGTCCCTAGTCTATAATACTGTAATAATGCAAGCGACCAAAATTACCTATATCGTAACCCACAGTTCAGAGACTGGTAAAAAAACCCCAAAAAAACGGGCAAGCAACATTTTAAAAAAAAACAAACAAAGGATGAATGTGAGAAAGAAGGAAGGTAAACAAAAGAACACAGCAGAATTACCAAAAGTAATAATTTTCTATGTGAACGACTGTGATTTTCATGAGTTAAAACTTTAGCCCCAGTGGGTCCTTTCATAGTCAGCAGTGGGACATGTCTTGTCTCTCAATTTATAAAATATAGTTTTTATCATCCATACTACTAGGGGAACGTTTTTGTTGTTGACAGGAAAGTTGGCGTGCCTTCTTATCACTTCTAGAGTTAGTGAAATCGTTGGTGCACACAGAGCTCGCCTAGATGACAGCCACCATCTACGGTTTCAAATTTAGTAGTGAAGCTTTTTATGTCGGAGGAGGATGTGGCGGAATCAAAGGTGGAATGTATGCAAACGAACGAGACAAAGATAAGAGTATAATAAACACCACTCTCAAGGTAGTGCATTATTCTCTAGCTTTTCTGCAGCTATCATTGCTTCCTCAGAGACTTACACTTCCGTTGCTTAGAATCCCCAAGGGGCAGCGCACATAATAAGAGAACTGCCTCGTTCCTATTGGGCATTTTAAATCCAAACACACGTCAGCGAATTGAGCGATTTTTTTTTTTTAAATAATAAATTATGGAAAGGCTAGAATCTAAACTAAATCTAATGATTCACTTAGATGAAAATGTCAAATCTTAAGTTAAAGGCTCATGTTCATTATCATTCATACGCAAAACCAACTATGTCTGACTCTAGAAGAAACGCATGAGCAAACCATCCGCTTGGAGCCTTGAAGTGACGTCACAGTGGGAAGGGACATGTGTAGATCCACCGTACCCTATTGAGAAGGTAAGAAAGAATATGAACTGGTTGGAAAGAAGAAAGGATGAGAAAGAAAAAACGTATAACGAAATGCAAGAGAGAAATATTCCAATACCCCAAATACACGAATGCTGGTCATTTGAATGTTGTGAGACCAGTGTTCCGAAATGTAGGGTCGTTACGTTAGTCAGGTCGTAACACAGAGGACATGAATGTTGAATAAAAATATCACAGACGTTGGAACTGATAAATTCATTACAAATAAAAATATGTACGAAACTAAACCTGTCAAATCAATAATATTACGAAGTTTTGGTCCCTTCCTTGACAATAAAAAGTGACCCGATCCTGAAAAGTAAACCCCATTTCTAATTGTAAAGCACATATGCAGACCACTCACCAAAGGAATATTGAGAGAGAAAGAAAGAAAGAGAGAGAGAGAGAGAGAGAGAGAGAGAGAGAGAGAGAGAGAGAGAGAGAGAGAGAGAGAGAGAGAGAGAGAGAGAAGAGAGTTATATCTTCTTGCTGTACAATCCAGTTGGAATGACTTGATAAAGCTAGGCATGGACAGAGCAGTCAAGATACGGAAATACAGATTGGCGACGATTTCGTGTACCACGATGAGAGACACAGTTTTAGATTTTGTCTTTTATGAGGTCATGTTGGAAAGCCTGTTGTGGGGTTAATTGCATCATGGAAGCCTTTACATCAGAATTAGGTGGTCTGGAATCTGTTTCTTGTTCTTATCACTTGTAACTTATAGCAGAGAACATACCCCCCCTCCCGCGACCCGCATCACATTATTGAGGTTATTATATTGTAATTATAGTTATTTTATGTTTGGTGAGCCAAGGCTCACAGTAATTCGTCACGCTCATAAGATAATTGCCTAAGTCATTTTTTTACCATTTTGAGCAAAGAAGAAAAAAACTGAACGTCACAAACATTATTAAACCAAAAGTGTTATTCAGCAGTCAAGCAGTTTAAAATGCAGTTAGTAAATATCATACATGACTCAATGATGCCGTTGACTGAGATCCCTGCACCAATGGTGACAGCTTCTTCAGCCAAAAAAATGACTTAGGCAATTATCTTATGAGCGTTACGATTTCCTAAGGCTGAATATTTGCTATACACAATTTGCAGCATATACAGAGTGATACACAGAAAAGTGACTTGTCTTGAAAGACAATTTTGAAAAAAAAAAATTGACAATAATCAATAGATGTTTTTCAAACTTTGCAGCAGCTGACATCATGATATGAAGCATTAATTTGATGTGATAAATTTCAACTCTGTGATGCAGTTATCAAAAGAGCAACGGTTTTTTAAAATTAGTGACTGTATTTCGAACTGTTGCGCAATAAGGGAGCACACTGCACAGTTCAGTGAATATGGGATCACGTGACGTATTGAATGTAATGATTAAGAAATTAAAAAAAAATTCCCTAATGAAGAAAGGCACATAACAAATAAACATAAAGGATTTGTTTACGAGAATCATGATCTGGCCAAATCCTCTAGTGAAACAGCTAAATGGAGATCATTCACACAAACATCACGGAGGTCTTTTGTGCAACACTGTGGTTGCATATATGTGTGAAAAAAAGCGTTTAAGAAAAGACATTCTTTTTTTTCAAATTTCCACCTCATAGAATCTATATGTACATTTATCAGCTGTGACAGAGGGCTTTTTAAAACACATTAAAAAAGAACAAAATATCTACTGTAAAATGCACTTTCCTTCAAACTGTCCTTCCAAAGCACGCATGGGTCAACAAGAAAATGACTGCCGACATAGTTTTGGACTTAATAACATTTCAGTAGTTCCTTCCCATTCCTAATTTCAAAATTCAGGGCATTTTAAAGTGGAATTGATGAAAAATGGATAAACGGGAATGATCTGAGGGAGAAAAAAAGCAATCACTGGCCGTTAGGTATGTCTCGAAATGCTAATCAACGTCACGTTTTTCAGATCTAAAATCAGAGTGCAAAGTAATCTGGATGCAGTCTTTTGAAATATGCATGTCAAAGTTAGTTGCTATTACTATGTTGTGCAAGTTGAATGGAATTCAAGGAAATTGTCAGTGTGTCGGTATCAATGATGTAACGATACTATGTCAAAATTCCATTTATTTTTATGGTGAAAATTCACTTTAAGTGTCACCCTGTATCATTTAAGTCTTTATTTTAGGCTTAAGTTAGTCAGGCTAGGGCTCGGGGTTAAGTTGACATTATCTATCTCCGCCCAGGAAAAACAGGAAACAAAACAAGAACCAACTCCACCAATACCACCATCACCATCACCACCAGATCACAGCAAGTCTGTCGAGGCACACAACCCGGATATGCCACCCGAAGTCCCACAGAGAGAATCCACCGACTCACAGGTGAGAAGCGAGGTAAGAAAAAAGGCAGGCGGGAGAAAAAAGAGACTTCAGTAGATTAAACCTGAAGATTAGAGACCAAACAAAAATGAGATTTGTGAGCCACTGAAAAGAAAAAAAAATACAATTAGATTCTCTCTGGATTGGTGTCTTCGCTTAAGGCATGGAAGCAAAGTCTCTTAAATCGAGCCTTTGTATCAGAGGCTGGAATCCATGCTCTCCCCTGACCTTGATACTCGCGCTGTTTGAGTGGACACACATAGATGCTGCATTTAAATGTGTGAGTGAATATAAGTATATATGTGTCTGTGTACATGTGCTGTGTGTGTAAGCTTGTGTGTTTGTGGAGATATGCATTTGTGTTTAAGTATGTTTGCATGTGGCTGTAGTAAAGCGCTTAGAGCCCTTTGGGGGCCCCATTATTATTGTAATTATTAAGATTGTAACCTGAGCTTAATATCCCAATAAGCAGCAAAAGATGGCAAGGTATACAAATAACTGATAA
Source organism: Ellobium chinense (assembly GCA_033807755.1). Taxonomy (NCBI): domain Eukaryota; kingdom Metazoa; phylum Mollusca; class Gastropoda; order Ellobiida; family Ellobiidae; genus Ellobium; species Ellobium chinense. The sequence goes on from JAWQUT010000213.1 coordinate 377,772, forward strand.
TGATATAAGAGCCTCTGTTGCTCACAGTCATATTACAGTATTACGAAGACGCTGTTCGTACCGAGTATGAGGTTGTATTCCACTGCTGAAGATCTTTTTTTTCCAAAAACACGGTATTTTTTGAGATAAAAGTAATTGCCTTAGAAAAACGTTCAGGTGGGAAGTTGGCCGACCATACGAAGGACCGTGATTGCGGAGAGAATCCACTGACTCACAGGTGAGTAGAAGAAACGGGTAGAAGAAGAATCAGAAGAAGAAAAAGAAGGAGAAGAAGTAGAAGAAGAAAAGAAGAAGAATAAGAAGACGCTTAAGTTTTAAACGGCACAACTCTTAAAGGAATCTGCATATCAAACTCAACTGTGAGTTCTTAAGTCATAGACAAACATTGTTATTACTTTGTTAAACGTTCAAAGGCCCGTTCTTAACCTACGACTTTAAAATCTTAAGAACGGAACAGTTTTATCATGGACGAAACATCTTAAGGAATTATTAAAAGGACCGACGTTATGATTATACTAACACTTATAGTTGTAACATTTCAGGTTAGAATTGATTCGCAGGACTGCTTACATAGAAACAGTTCCAAAATAAGATTTTAAAAGCTGCAAATATAAGTTTTCTGGAACACTTGGAATAGGATGGGTGGCTCCACTGTTGTCAAAACTCCTGGCACAGGAGTAGAAATGGGGATTGAAGAATAGGGTCTAAAGAATCGATGGTCTCTTCATCTGCAAAATACATTTTAAAAAAAAGTCTTCCGGAGTACCTCTCAAGTAAATCAGACAATCTAATTTCCTATTTAAAAAAAAAAAAAAATTAAATCAGGGCAAGACTTAGGATCATTATGGAATAAGCTACATTCTGATACGCTATTTTGATGCGCCTTCAGATGCGCTACTCTGATACATCTTTCTGATTCGCTATTCTGATTCGCTTTTCTGATACGCTATTCTGATACACGCTATTCTGATTCGCTATTCTGATTCGCTTTTCTGATTCGCTATTCTGATACGCTATTCTGATACGCTATTCTGATACGCTATTCTGATGCGCTTTTCTGATAAGCTAGTCTGATGCGCTATTCTGATGCGCTATTCTGATACGCTATTCTGATGCGCTTTTCTGATACGCTATTCTGATGCGCTATTCTGATACGCTATTCTGATACGCTATTCGGATACGCTATTCTGATACGCTATTCTGATGCGCTTTTCTGATAAGCTAGTCTGATACGCTATTCTGATGCGCTATTCTGATACGCTATTCTAATGCGCTTTTCTGATACGCTATTCTGATACGCTATTCTGATACGCTATTCAGATGCACCCTTTTTCGGCATGACCATATTACGCATAATTTCATGTTTATGCATGATGTGTATTTATTTCCTTGTCTTGTACCCATAAACTATTGAATATCATGGTGGTCGTTACATTGTACTGCAGAAAAGTTTTCATTTTGGAGCATATCTTAATCCGGGACATCGACTTTAAACCCCATATCTCTGAACCCTAGACTCTATGTATGTTGTTCACTCCATTTACTGTGGAAAAGTTAATCTTGCGGCATACCTTATTCCGTGTCATCGTCTTTAACCTTTATACAACTAAGCTATATATTCTGTACATTCGATAAGAATTGTGAAGACTCTGTTGCAAGAAGAGGCTTGAGAGTGATACAGTACTAAGAAATTGTTGACCGTAGCTGGTCAGTACTTGGCTAAAGGCAGTGATAACGCTTATGATCAGCGGATCAGCGTCTCCAAATGGCAGCGGCACAGTATACTCCCCAAGGAGTTGAGAAAGTCCTATAATGATCTTGCCTGCTGGGGTAATAATAGTGTGAAATCTCGTGCGCAGGCATTAACCTGGATACGAGCTTATAAATACATTTTTATTATTATTATTTTTATTATTATTACCATTATTATTAATATTGTTATGCCCAGAAAATATACACACCGAACCCCAAGACCAGATTTCCCGATCCTGTGGAGAGGAAAACAGTCCCAGAACAAGGAATGAAGAAGGAGTTCCCGGAAAAGAAAGAGTATCGGGAAAAAATAAAAGTAAGATCTACTCAGGATTTACCTGTGTAAGAATGTGCATGTTGTTGCTCCTTTGTTTGTGTTTGCTTTTGAAAATCACAATGGAATAAATCAATTTTGAGTTTCCATGTAGACAGAATTTGTTTTGTGGTTAGGATGATTTTTGTTGATATTAGATCTTACGTCTTTTAACTAAAAGGATTATCTTTGCTATTTGATTGTTTCTGAGAAAGCTAAATGGTTCTGTTTTAATACCTCTTTTCTTCCATAGAATTCAAGTTTAATTTCTAGAACTTCATCAAAGGCATCAGCCATTTAGCAGAAATAATTTGTTGGGAGATGTACGAAAAAAGGTGATTTAGCTGGGAAAGCCAAAATTAAGCCCTTGTGTCGGAAGACGCTGAAGATCATCCCTGCTGACGTATAAGGTCGTATTTCCACAAACTATGAGTCACATGCTCATTCTGTTATAATTCTATTCAAATTTTTAAACAGCTTCTAATTAGATTACTAGTACTTGTCTCTTGTGTACAACTTTAAAAGATCTTATGCCATTAAACTTGTAGATTCTACAGCCGGAATTTAGTCGCTCTAACTACTAGCTACGGATGAAAGTGATGACGGTTCTAATTGTGACGCTCTGCCTTATACTACTTATAGCTGAGAGAAGCTCAAGCCGGTTGATATGTTATAACTAGGTCATGAGTTTTGGCCGTTTTTATGAGGAAGGAAACCAGCTGAAGTTTTCTCTTGGAACGGACCGTACCTACAGAGCTGAATGACAACTGTCAAATTAAAAAAAAAAGTCCCCCATAAGACACGAATATAATCGATTTATTCTGTCAGTTTCACCGCATATCCTACGAGATAAATAAAATAGCAGTGATACGTGGCAATTTATGATAATTACTTTAAATTTATTCTAATTCATTGTGAAGATAATGATTCTGAAATAGGTTCTGATAGTTTTAAAAAAAATTGTCAGTAAATAATTAACCCTCTACTGCCCAGCCTTATTTACAATGGCACAAAAAGTCCGAGCTCCAGTTTTTGGATCACTTCTGGATCCACTATGCTGGAACAAGCAACAAAATGATAATAATAATAATAATAATGCGGTTTATAAGTCTCATATCTAGGCTAATGCCCACTCATGCGACTTCACACTATTATGGTGGGGTGATGATCTTGGTTTGCTTTTTCTTTGTTCCACGAAATGTATCAGATCTGATACGCTGGGCACTAGAGGGTTAATATATTCATGTTGAAATAGATCCAGATAAATCACTTTTTATAAAACTAAACGGAGGAAGTACCCAGTGCCTAGCCACACACACACACAAAAGCATATAAACACAAAATTTATATTATTTCGAAAAACACGTTTCGATATCATTTTATTCATTTTGCGGAGGATAACAAATCCTTATGCAATGGGCGCGATGTTATGTATCTCCCTCTTCCTTTCTTCTCCTTTACCCGACCTTACCGATACAGCGGGCGTCAGCGATACTGTAGCTACCATAGAGATATAATATAGACTAGAGGAAGTGCGCTCTCTTTGTGCACCACTCAAAAGTGGGCCTTTAATGAACGCATGACGCCATCTTGTTAAGCCCCTCCGGAAGTTAGAAAATGCCTTATTTCCTTGCTAGTCATCCTGCTTACACTATCTCTAAAAATGGAGAAATATAAAGGGAAGTTGTGTGTTGGGTGCAAGAAACGGTAGGTCAAATTTTTCAAACAATAAAGAAAGGAAAAACGAGGATGTAGCATTCCTTCGATTTCCACTGTCAAGGCTGTCAATGGTTAAATTGTGGCTGTCAAACTTGGGTAGGCAGGACTTAGTCTACAACCAACCAAACATTCGGTTGTATGTGGTAAACATTTTAAAATCAGCGGGTTTTGTCGCATATTGAAGAAAACAGCAGTTCCTTTTTTAACCAGTTCCGCCGGAAAACCCTTTATGTCACACATAGAAGCCAACCCATTACTGGGTTCATAATGTCAGCTACAGCGACTCTTAAGCTTGCTCAGGAGCTGCTCAGTGCTTCCAGGCTGAAATACTTCATGACTTACAAATTTTCACAAGATCATTTGGAAACATTCTTTGGGAAAATTTGACTGAGGGAGGGTGGAACAACAACCTAAGCACTGAGCAGTTCAGGGCGAGCCGCGGAGCACTCTTGCTGCAAAATTCGATTCAAGCATCTCGAAATGCAAATTGCATCCCTTGCAACGACACACAAGACGTCCAGCTACCGATCCAGAGGCCACCTACCGGAGAGGTTACGACATTCAACATAGAAGATGAAGACTTTCGTTCAGCAGTCATCTAAATTGGCTTTTACTGACACCGACTGGAGGTCGTCTTGTTTAGTGTACACTGCCGGGTTTACTCGCAGAAGGATACGGGGAACACTGAGGTGTTCAGAATGTGCCAGTGCCCTGGTCACCACTGCAGAAACGTCCACTGACCCTCGGTTTGACTTTTTGCGTCGGCGAGACAACGGCGGCCTTGTCTTCGCCGCAGAAGGCCTTATACAAGTTTAAATGGTGACGGAAAAAGCATTCCGAGCTATAATGCCTAGTACATGCTTAATGCAAAGCCACATACAATGTACACCACCAGCTTGTTCTCTTGAGTGGGAAGAATGGAAAACGAATGAAGTTAAACAAACTCGTCTTGTTCAGTGGCGAGTAAAACGATAGATTTTGTTAGATTTTGTTACGCTTTACACTATATGTGGGTCAACCGAACGTATTATGACAGTTGCTTGTAAGTAGAAACATGCACTGTAAAGCTATATTTCGAGTGTGAAGCATGAAATGCATGTTGTAATTCTGTTAGTTATTCTTACTATTAGTTCATCGGCGATGAAAACAATTACGTCTTTTCTATCGAAACACCAGAGATATTCAGTATGTTGATTACAAACAAATTAATGATCACATTTTAATTTTTTTTTCTTTAAAACATGCAAGGAATAAAACGATAATGTAATGTGTTTGCTATTCAACATAGTATAGGTTTAAGTGAAAAGATATTTTATAGAGTTATCACTGTCGGACTTGTTATGCATTCAAACGATTACAAGAAGAAAAATTCGTTTGCTTCGAAATATCATTCTTAATGTTGTTGCTTCCTTTCACACTGTTAGTTTTATCGTCTTCAGCAACGTTTTACATGTGTGGCAATTTGTTTCGCGTTAGGGTTACCTTTTTTTCTTTTTTTTTTTACTTTTCTTGTCTTCATTCATGTTTCTTTTTAAACCCTTTTCTTTTTGTCATGTCCTGTCACTTCTTAATGACGGGTTGGGCTACCATTCTTTGGTGTGCCCCTGTTCGTGTATGTCTGTTTTCTTTTGTTCTTACCTTTTTAATGAAATGTTTAAAAGGTTGTGGTGATGATCAGCAAATAAAGAATGTACAAATAAAATAATAAATGAGAATATCTGACCCCCCACCTCCACCCCTTACCTCGAAAAAAGAAAGACAGAAAGAAAGAAGCGACTAAGTTCAATATTTTTTTAGATTCATCTTATATTTTATGGCGTGGCACTGGGAATTCCCACAGTCACAGGGGGGCTTAACAACATGGCGTCGTGCGTTCAAAAAGGACACTTTTTTGTGCATAGCGTACTCCCTCTAGTCTATCTTATATCTCTATGGTAGCCACGGCCCTTTAAGCACTTTACCAATTAAGAGCACTCTTCTTATCACTTGTGTCCCTCCTTTTATCATGGTAGATAACATGGTGGATGACAATGCTATGGTACTTGTTGTTTTTTTTTTTTTCTTGTTATGGCCTACTATTCTGTCCTCTGTAACCGACCGTTTTAAATTAGTCCACTCCAAAGATGCTTACTTCCGGTTTGAAGAAGTCGTAATGTGATAGCGTTCTCAAATCTTGGTTCCGAAAGTAAACGCTGCATCAGCCAATTAGAGCCAATGTAACAGATTAACAGACTATACCAGCCAATCGCGTGAGATATGAAAAGTGGAAGTAATGACACCTGGAGTTGTGTCTAGCGAGGCCTGGATGACAGTGCACGCATAAGTGACCGTGGAAAAATACTACACTTTGTTAGCTTCGATAGATTTATATACTCGCACGCTTGGAGGAGTGGCTGAAAACCAACAGGTATCCAAGGAGATCCAACAGACAGGCCCCATTGGAGTTTCTGCTCAACACAGACATTCCGCAGTGCGATCAGTCTATATTATTATTATATATGATCAACAATATGAGTTTCAAGTGGATTCTGGATACAGTGTTACGCTACCAACTTAGAAATTGAGCAATGAGCATCTTGATCAATCTTTGACGCATATGTGTTTATCTATGTTTATCAGTTTGTATGAGTAAAATAAGAGTTGCAAATGGGTCTTGGCTTGGTACTGTGTGTTGACTGGGTTGCTTCACGCCCAGCACTGCCCGTCTTAAATAAGTCTCCTAAATTTCCAAACTTCTAACTTGGGGCATAAATTTTGATTTTTCAGAGAGGAATATAAGCGCAATATTCCAAGCTAAACTCCGTCCACTCCAGCATTTTTTCGTTCGTCGATTTTCATATCTTTACAAGACAAATGACTTAGTAGATTGTGGGTTTTCATAACGATCGTGTTGTCTCTTCAAATATTTTTTTCCAAAGTTTCAATGTGGGGATTAGTTAGTCCGGGGTTATTTATGACGAGTATTTACAAATCTGTGTCCTGCAGGTTGGCACTGTAAAAGAGATCATATGCTACCCCGTGACTTCCTGCGAGGGCATAAGAGGATCCTTAGTCGAGTGCACTGCATACGGCCTCAAGATGTCGGGCATCCTCGATCGGGAGTTCATTGTTGCCCAGAGGGATCCCACAGGTACAG
>JAWQUT010000213.1:385923-416776 GCA_033807755.1 Ellobium chinense
ATTATATTATATTATATTATATTATATTATATTATATTATATTATATTATATTATATTATTTTATTTTATATTATATTATAGGTTGTATATCGGAAAGGAGGCTTTTGAAATCATGTTTTAGAACAAGATTGTATACCATGCGCAGCAAAAGAAATAAATTAGGAAGAGGTCGTGAAAAGAGTTGCCATAAAAAATTTTACCAAGTGGAATACAGCATTCAAGCCATGAAACTTCTTACTTTGGCCACACAAAGAGACATCAGATCTAGAAAAGGTCATTTATTATTGAGAGAGGGAAAAGGTGGCTGAAAAGAGAGAAGATGATGACCAAGACGCAGTAATGGAACACAGTTTATTTGATTAGGCAGTTTCTCAAGACTCTCCCACATAGTGCTTGGTCTAAGGCTAGGGAGTTGGGTTGGCAAAGAGATAGCGGACAAGTGAAAGTTCTTAAACAATGACGTCTTATGGGTACTTTTTCCTTCCCATCCCTAATCCTGGCTGTACCCTAACCTAAACACTAGGGAGGGAGAGTCCCGGGACATTGCCTTGAATAAAAGTTGACTGCCATACAACGGTCCACCAATGACAACCATTGTAAGTTGTGTGTGAAGGCTTGGTTAGACCTGTTAACGGATAGGTCGAGACCAGACATGCAGAAATATTTTGGAAGTGTTTGTTTGTTTGTTGTCTGTTTGTGTGTTTGTTTGTTTATGTGTGTGTGTGTGTGTGTGTGTGTGTGTGNGTGTGTGTGTGTGTGTGTGTGTGTGTGTGTGTGTGTGTGTGTGTGTGTGTGTGTGTGTGTTTGTTTGTTTATTAAGTAATCTAACGTAAAATATCATAATCTCGCAAAATTCATAGGGCCACCTAAGAACGTCGAATTCGTCGCGCAAATTTAATACAGAAATAAGTTAGAGGAAGGGATAGAAGCTATTGTAATATAGCTATTGTAATCAGTGACGAGGAGTTCGAATATGTGGGGTTCGATGTATTGAAATTTAACCATACATTTATTATACTTTCATCACTCTTGCTCTCTTCACGTTACCAGGTGCCCACTGAAATTTCAACCAGATTACAAGAAAAAGCGAGTGATTTGCCCAGGTCAAGACATGGACGCTTTTGACTGCGGTAAGCCTTTGCCAGTGGTCAGAGAAAGATTTAGAAATGAAGCTTTCGATAGTTTGGGGAGAACAAACTGGAGTGTAGATTCTGTGGGCTTAAAATGTCCTCGGTCTAAACGCTGCGTGACCATATAGCCTCATAATATCTGGGGTAACTTTGTGCTTCGGGTCTTAAAAGTTAGTTACATTAAAAATAAAGAACATTCTGAGTTAGTGTTTTGTGTTTCAGTACAGCATTCTTTCCACACTGGTCCTGGCTGAGGATCTCCTAATTCGGGTTTTGCATATCACTTCCAACAACAACAACAACAACAACAACAACAACAACAACAACAACAACAACAACAACAAACAACAACAACAACAACAACAAACAAAAACGATAACAACAACAGCATAAAAAAATCTACAACTAACAACAACAACAACAAACAACAACAAACAACAAAACGATAACAACAACAGTATAAAAATCAACTAACAACAACAACAACAACAACAACAACAACAACAACAACGACAACAGCAACAACAAGAACAGGAACAACAACAACAACAACAATCACAACAACAAATGTTCAAGATAAAAAAAAAAACATAGTTCCGGCGAAAAGAAGACAAAATTCATCGCATTTTCATCTCATATTTGTAATTTGCATTCTCACTCTCACCACCCCCCTTCCCCTTCCCAAAGCCTGAAATTCGAGTTTGTGAGATTTACTATAAGTCTCTGTCTCCGAATGCGGCATGAATTCTATCTTCAACTCCACAGGCAAAGACTATGTGATTGGAGAGTGGCTGAGTAAATTTCTGAAAATTCCGAGATTAGGTTTATTTCGGCTAGATTACACTTCAGAGACATTCAAAAACGTCGGCTACCTCATAGCTACGAAGTCCACGATTGAGGCGGTCAACGAGGCGGTGAGTAAGAGTTAGAGCTACCAAGAACAAATTGCGGGTGTGCGCTGTCCGCCGTCTTAACTCTCAAGTGAAGCAAAATCTGGATTGAACTGGAGACTGGGGCTACGCAGCATGCGCTTTAGATATACCACCTATATAAAACTTGTCCGACGGCTTTATCTCCATTGGTGGCATGCCACTTCTGAATACACTTCTAAGAGATATAGATGATTATGATGATATGAGGCAAAACTTGCGCATTAACGATCGGATCTTTATAATCACTGGATGCACCTTTGGTAGCGTTGAACTTGCAGATGTAATTCTGAGGATGATATGATATCCAATTGGTAATGCGTATTTTCTCAAATAATAATACTTCATAAACCTCATTAAAGATCCAGGCAACGAAAAAATGCCCATTCAAGCGACTTCAAACTATCAGACCAGATTACTTAAAGCAATTTCTAATCTACATGAGTAAATTACAGTGCCGCTGATATAGGCCCTGATCACTGGTATTCCATGAAGATCTTTCACTGCCTTTTAAGCAGGTATTTATTTTCCAAACAAATGGTCTGAGAAAGATGTAAATGAAATGTTTTCTCCAAGCACTTACAGCGTGGCCATGCCAGGTGCCGACGCCACAACCTAAAGACCTGAGGTTCAGTTCCGTAACTATTCTGCAAAATTCCTCACCTGATTCAAACTTATACCTTTTATGACGAACAGACAAAGAACTGGATCATGACCGCAGTCTAGCGGTGTCTTCACAATTATTACTGTGATGTAGCTCAGGGGTTCATAACCTTTTCTCGGTCAGCATACCCTTGACGCCTTTAATCTAGGCAGTCCAACGTACCTCTGTCTTAAATTTATTCACCTGGTCTTAGCAGGGTAGTCAGTAACTCCAAGTTTGCTTGATAGATCCTTCTCAGTTATTACGCAGGCACGATCATCTAGGTTGTGTAAACCACAATTCCAGCAATCATTACTTCCGTTTTCCAGTTTTCCATGCTTAGACGAATATGATCGGCAGATATAGTTTGTTACATTAGCTTTCATTGGCTGCGTCGTCTGTTACTTTTGCAGTGATATCTGATGACATTACTTTTGCTTTCCACTTTAGCATTGTCAAAAGTTATGGTTGACTGACATAGTTTGCTACAATGCTTTTACTGGCTGATACGCCTTTTACTTTCTTAAGCGACATCTGATGACGCAATCACACTATTGCGGCTGGCTAATTAAGAACTATTTGGGCTGCGTTGTTTGGTCCCTGTGGCGTCACAAAGGGGGCCATCTTTGGCAAAGGAAGTATCAGTCTCTAGGCAAGCCAAGATGGCTACGACTAATGCTGAAGAGACAGGAAAAAATGCACTGAGTTGCGAGCGGTGTGTGCTATACTTACATCTTTGCCTCATTCTTTAATATACATACCACCTTTGAATCTTGCCACATCCTACTCCAATACAAGGCCGATGATAAGACATTCCACTAACAAAATTTGAAACAGTTGATGGCTGCCGCCATGTTGCCGAACTTTCTCTTTCAGTAACAGCAAAAGAGGTCACATTTCTAACAAACCTCCTGTAGGTATGCATCCCTTCCTCGCGGTGACTACTACTTTCAATCAAAAACTAATCCCTGAAATTTCCTTTGTTAAAGATTGTCCACAGACTACAAGGACCAAGCAAAGGAGCCCTAGGATCACAACAGTCAGGATATTCCCATAACTGATCTGCTCTTCTTCCAAACAGCCAGTAGAATGTGTGCATACTCCTTGTATCCACATAGATTTATGTCTATAATTATGTATGTATACATTTATGTGTGTGTGTATGTGTGTGTGTGTGTGTGTGTGTGTGTGTGTGTGTGTGTGTGTGGTGTGTGTGTGTGTGTGTGTGTGTGTGTGTGTGTGTGTGTAAGTAAGTAAGTAAGTAATTGTATGCCTTATCTGTACGTAGTCATGTTTATAATATGAATGTAATTCCCTGCTTAATGTATTAGCAGTGCTGCACTTATTCAGGGCAAATTTCCATAAAGATTATCTTAATTTATACTAATGGTTTCGGTGATGTCTTGGTTCGCAGCCCTACTTTCCCTTCCTCTTTTCGTTGACTGCCGGAAATAAAGGTCCTACTTTTATACACTTTTGTCATAGTTCAATCTCCAGCCACAGCTAACAACCGAGTACTTCCGGCCGAATATAGTGATTGATGGAAGCAAACCACTGGACGAGGCCAACTGGGCAGAACTATACATCGGCAAGAACAGTCAAGTGTCCATGAAAGTGCAAGCTGATGATATTAAGTAAGGGGTAGCCCACTAAATTTCGAGCTATCGGAAGTTTCGATTAGCATCGTCGTCATCACCATCATCATCATCATCGTTGTAAACATCGTCATCAGCATCATCATCATCATCATCATTATCATCATTGTCAGCATCGTAATCACTACCACCATCATCATCATCGTTAAATTACATAATCATTTGATACAATGGTTTAAAAAATAAAATAGTTCCGTCAAAACCAGCGGCGTTAAGACTTTAAAATAATGCACTTTAATACATAAATACCCGCATCACAACAAAGACATTATGAAATGTACGAATTTTAGAATCAGATGTGATCCTTCATTAAATTAAATTTGTGCTCAAATCATATTATTATCATCATCATCTCATCACCATCATCACCATCAACAACAACATCGTAGGCCCAGTCTTGAAAAGTGAATGCTCGTTGTTTTCTGTTTTGTTTTCGTTTGAAGGAAATTTTATGAGCTTGATGATTTTAATTTGAGATTGCTGTGGCACAAAACACCACAACAGAGGCATGACTGTTGTGTTTGCCCTGCTCATAATGTAACGAGGCAACCATGAATGCATTTATTTTAAACCATTATACTCCCGTCGAAAAAGAGTGTCTCTTTCAAGAGCACTAAACCGATTATTGTGTCCGCTTCCCTTAGGCAACGAAGGCTATCGCCAGACTGCTATTGTTTAGACTGTAAAATGGCAGCGGCATTGAATGCTTCTCTCGGAACTGCGAGAGTTTTCAAGTGTTGCGGCTTGCTGATTGTAATGATATGAATGCCCGTATGTCAAACTTTATACTTTCGTCGAAAATTAGTCTCTTTCAAGAGCACTGAACTGATTGTTATGCACGCACCTTTTAAGCAACGAAAGATACCGTCACACTGCTATAGTTTAGCCCCTGTAAAATGGCAGCGTTATTGAATACTCCACTCTGAGCTGTGAGGGTTTTCTAATGCTGTAGCTTGCTGGTTGTGTTGAAAGTAATGTGAAGTGAGGTTATGTATTGTAGTTAAGGGGCTTGTAACTTTAATCACTGTTAACATCATTTATACTAATAAAAAGTTAATTATGTATATATATATCAAAGGCTCCAGGGGCCTTCTTTTGATGTGCCAGCAGATGCCAGCTTGGCTTTAAATAACGTATTTTTTGGCTGTCGCTGTTACTATCACAATTAAGTAGGCTAAATTATGAGTGTTATTCTCTCCTGTTCGCTCATGGCAGTCCCATTCGTAGAATGGGGAATTAATCTCGTTAGTTACTATGCTGCCATTTTTCATCGTCCAGACTGGTGCTGGCACCATACGACAAGGAGAGCGACGAGTGGCGTTGGGCCGTCACTTTACCTGCCAACCTCAAGTCTCCGTCTGTTGGGATATACGCCACTGTCTTCAAGGAAGGGGTGATCAGGAATGGTGATCCCGTTTATGCCGTGTACAAACCCAGCTTCGATAGATCTTTAACGTTGTAGCATAATAGAGGGTTTACAGTTTATCCGTTGTTGTTGTTTTTTTTAAACTTCCATGTTGCCACAAAAGGTTGTCCTCCTCAATAGTTTCGCCTGGAAAAATAGAGAATTTTATAAAGCCATTTATTGTTTTAGCATGACAGGATCTATCTCTAATACCTCTTAAAATTACCTTGCTTTCTCAATGGAAGGCACTACCCTTCCTCTGAGGTTGGAATGCAGACAATATGGTGCGCTACTTAATCTCCACTGGAGTTCTATGAAAACTTGCACACCAAAGTGTTGAACTGTGCATTCTTCTTTCTTACGTGTGATGATCATAGAATCACTATCATCTGCATCATTTGTTTGATACAAGGCTTAAGTCATGTCTCTTAGATGCATATTTTGTGCATGCTCCTCTGTGGGCTTTCCTGGGTTTTCTCTCTTGACGCAGAACAATGATGAACTAAGGAAACAATCTTATGTAACTGTCTGTCTCAACAGAAAATCCAGAAGCGCTCGCATAGAAACACGCATATGTGTACTTGAGAGACGATGGTGAAATGTAGTCTCAATCAACTGATAATTCTGCAAATGACAATAATTCTAAGATCATCATTAGGGGAGTAAAATAGATCATCCAGCAATTTGGTGTGCAGTTCTGATTAGAAACACCTAAGCGCTTGTGGTGATGATTACCTCACCATGCTATCTGAACTACAACCTCTACGAAAATATAAGACTTTCCTTCAAATTTGTACGTTTATATATGAATTCTGATATACTGATCACAAAGTGCACCAAAATTCACATGATTTTGATACAAAATGTACATATCATCACCCCCATTCCACATTCGTCTGAGTAATTTTCTTGAGGTTTTGAGATATCAGCTTGTTGCTGAAAGCAAAACAATGAGGCAGGTGTGTTTAATTTGTGAAACTGGGATAAAAATAACGAGTCAAACATATACATTTTATGTTAATAGGAAAAAGAAGATAAACGGATCATAGTAATATAAACAACTCATCAAAAAAATGACACTGGCGAATGTGAAATCAGCGCGATGATATGTTTCAAACTGTGGAATGCAAACTTTTACATCAGGATGGATGGTTATTATATTTAGTTCAGGCATTTTTGGGGGGTTTGCAATAGAAGGGTGGGTGCTGGGATAGGGGAGTGGGAGTGGGTTAAATATATTGATGCCTATAAGACTTTCGCAGCATTATTTAGCATGTGGCAACAGTCCATTGGAACTACTTTGCACCAGTGGAAGAAGTACAAAATAAAGACAGCAGAAGTCGTGCTTGAAGCCTTCAGTAATTTGAGGTGAAACCCATATCTTGCTATTTCTTACTCTGTGAAAATCGTAAGAAGGAGGCTTTCTGGTACTTTTAGCGAATATATGAAAATGGAGATCGCAAATTTTCTTCAGGGCAATAAAGTAAAATGCTGTTTCTCAAAGTTTTTTTCGGTTAAGCAAAGGTTATCAAGAAATTCAAAACAAAACATTATTCACTTAAGACATAATTAATGCAAACTCGATCTTGACAACAACATTTCTTCATGATTCAGGAGTTGTCCAATTAAGCAGCAATAAGCTATTCTTACCACTGATTTGATCCCCTGTTTAAGGGCATATGCTATCCTTTCATAGTTATTGTAAAGCAGATGAGATGGTGTGCAACTTATCACCTGTTCAAACTTGCCCACCAATGTGCTGAATGTTGATCATTTCTCGCTTAACGATGGGCAGCTATCATTATTTTGCAGTAGCATCAGTTGTTTGACATCAGACTTCATCTATATCTCTTAGATATCTTTATATATGACTCTACTAAAACTTTTTTTCGGTTTCCTATTTTGACGCATAATTACAAAAAAAAAACAACCAACAACACTTTTTGGAGTAAACTAGAGTAACTTTGTATCTAGACAACAAACAAATCCAGAAAAGTTTAGGTAGCGTCATTAATAAAGATATCATGAATTCCGGGTAAACTCTGGTGTCAAACAACTGGTGCTATAGCAAATGACGGTTGTCCTGAAACCATCACCCTTAAGGGATATAAATTCACCATTCAGCACTTTGGTGTGAAATTTTGCATAGAAACTCCAATGCCCCTAAGATGATACGGTGATGTCTTTATAACCCCTGAGAAAGAGTAGCACGTCCCCTTAAACAGCATTCGGACTGGACATGACCATTAGTGGAAAGCCAGGACTTGATGAAATTTTTGGTACCAGTTTGATTCTGCGTGTATTGTGTGAGGCATACAAACGTCATGTTTAGTTCATTTAATTAAGCTGTCTATGATTTCTCAGGAAAGCGTAAAAGCAATAGGAAAATTGTATGGATTTGACTATGTGCCGGGCACACAAAGTTCACCATCTTTCCCAACATCGAATTCGTATAAATGAGGAAATCATTAAAAGGCTTGTACATATAATGTTTTAACAGCAATGCAAGTCCATATTGGATGTAATGTAATGTAATGTAATGTTATGTAATGTAATGTAACGTGCATCACACAGGAAGGCATGGCGGTTTCACTGGTCTCACTATGGGAAACTCCACACTGATAAATCTTTTGGTTCATGCCAGAATTTGATATGCCACATTAATAAAGAAAGCTGGAATTGTCAAAACTATACAGATTAATGACACATATGTCAACCTTAAAATCTTGGGCACTTCCCTGTCTTGTAAATAATGACCATTACAACTGTTCTGTCGATTAGGTATTCTTATCTTGTTGTCATAGAAAATTTCGTTTTCCGACGACCTTATACTGTATACTCCGGGTATGCCCCACGTAATAAGTGAGGAAGTCAAAGTATGTATCTTATATCTTGTATCTTGTTCTGATTCTTACACTGAACGTTTATTCACACTAGATGATAATGGTCTATATTTGAAATGAAAGTGTCAATAAAGAGAGTGGTATGAACTTGAACAACATGTAGCTTGGTTCTGAATTACTTAATGTGTGAGCGGTTGCAGGACGACCCCACCCTCCACAGGTGTTAAAAGAATGGATGAGAAAGAATAGCAAGAGTGAAAAAAATAAGAAAAAAGAAACCAAAAACATCATTATAAGAAATGTGATTGGGAACAGTCAGACATTTTGTTCAATCAACAATTAGTGAAAAATGTCGTTCTGGAGACATTGAGAGAGCCACTATAGATGAGAGTGAGTAAGTTTGGACTAGGACTGAAGTGCCAAGAAGTAGACCTGTCGTTTAGGCCTGAGCAACACGAGCTTTTTAGGTACTGGAAACCCGAGTTCGTAGCTACACGGAACTGGCAAATCCAGATTTATCTGCTTTTGTGTCCTTAGCAGAAAAGTTGAGGCATGCCGTCGGGGGAGGGGGTGGAGGAGGGGGATTGGTTGAGTGATTGGGATTTCTTCCTATCCGCTCTCGCCTCCAAAAGAATTGTGTTCTTTAACAAGTATAGTATTCTTGGTTCCTTCTTGTACATAAATTTGGTCCTTTTGGTTATGGTTGACTCCAATTTGACCCATTTTGGCAGTGAAATTTAGACCCAGCCGTAAATTATCTGGCAACCCTGCTATCACCCTGAGACTGGCACCAGCGGCTTTTCAGATGGTTCTTTTCATCACATGATTAGACTCGTCTAGCAGCTGAATGGAATCAGGCCTGAGTAAGGAACCATTTCTGAACAAGGAACTGGTTCCAAGCAAGAAACTGGTTCCTGGGAATCGCTGAGTTAGGACTCGCTGATACAGATTTCAGATTCGATCCTTGCCCAAGCTCACCGTAAATAAGAAATCCATCCGTTTGTTCCTTGGTTTAGGGTTAAGGACATACATTAGCAAAAGAGAAAGCACATGGGAGTGCCTAGATCGTGATAAATGTCCAGGAACTGTCCCATGGATGCTTTTTAGTATTTAACCCCAGCCCTATCCCATCCCTATCCTTAAAACCAAATAGTCCTACCGGATGAGGGAGTCCCGGTAATTGCCTACGAAATTTATCGGATTTCCGGGTTCAGTTTGAATTAAATGCAGTGTTATGTAAAAAAAACAAAATACTTTACTTTCTATTTCTCGTTCACGCGAAAATTGCTGTTTAATTTATTCGAAGCTTTGCTCATGCCATGAGTGAAGACTTTCCTAATTTACTCTCTTGCCCTTGCCTCCTCCTCCCATCACACCCGCGCCCCTTCCACTTCTCTGGTAAATCTGTACGAGACTGCTCACGCAATTCACGAGGACTTCGCTAGTCTACAATCATACACTACCCTTCTATACCATCTTCTCCTCCTCGGAAATTAAAATGTCATCAACCCTTTGCACTTTGGTCACGGATTTGACAAAATTAGTTAATTTTTTTCTTGACTACGATTAAGTAGAAGCAGACACCACCGCACATCATACGGCCAACAGCGGCGAGGAGAGGGATAATTGTTGGGTGGGTCTCATGATAAATCTAATCACACCCCGTCTTACATAAAGTCTTCCTATTTTTTCTCCTCCTCTTCCTCTCCGTTCCTCTCCCTCCCTCTCTCTCCCCCCTTCTCTTTCTCTCTCTCTCTCTCACACACACACACACACACACACACACACCCACACACCCACACACCCACACACACAGAAACACACTCGCATAAATATACACACACTTTCCATGTCGTTCTAAGGGTGGTATTTGGCTATAAGCAGTGAAAGACAGGCATGTGGTAAGTAGCCCACCTCCTAAAAGGGAATTTCGCCGCCACTGGTGAGCATTTCCCACGAAGTGATTTGAAAAAAAAAATAAACAATCATCCATTTGAGATCTCGTGGAGAGAAGTCTCATTAAATGTGTGTCTGTGCTTCAGACATGCAACACGGGGATCACTGTTCACCTTCACAACTTAGCAAGGAGAATCAGGGCAAGACGAATGAAACTTCATTCATTGTTAGAGAGTCACTCGGTAGACGTCGGTGCTTAGCTACAACGGCACAAAGTCTACAAATGCCGTAACTCTAGAACATGTCGTAAAGAGGAGAAGACCAGCCAGGTGAAGGTAAGTACAGGAGGGTGTCAGAATTCTTTGGAATGATTTCCGAATGAGACTCACACCTCTCATGCCTACTAATGCAACCTTACCCATACTTTTAACCCTAGCCCTAATGCACACCAAGACAGGGACATCGATGAAGGCGAGTCCCTATCGCTAATGTCCATCGAGAGAGGAACATCACGTGTGAGTCTCGTTCAGAATTCCCCTCATGCCCACTAATACAACCTAAACCCTACTCTTAATCCTAACCTTGATGCCCATCGAGATAAGCATCAGCCGAGGCGAGTCCTTTAATCCTAATGTCTGTCGAGACAGAAGCATCAGGTGTGAATCTCATTCGGAAATTCCTCCCAGCTCGAATTTTGTTTAGTGGGCTGGTCCACAGTTTCGAATTTGTGAGTAAACTGATATTTGTAGAAGATGCGGGACCACGTCAAAACTGACCTTTAGCTGCGATGGAAGAAATTGTGCTGATAATGAAATATAATATATAGTAGTAATATATATGCAATAATAGTGTGAAATCGCGTGAACGGGCATTAGCCTGGGTACGACACTTATAAACGGCATTACGGAAGGATTTCCCCCTAACCTTAACCCTACCCTTAACCCTAACACTAATGCCCTTCGAGACATGAGCATCAGTCGGAGCGAGCGTAACTCCTTATCGCCAGTTACCACATATGGAAATCCTCCCCGGCATTACTATTACTTTTGTAAGCTGCCGCACCTGCTGAGACTAAGACTACTTTTTTCGTACTCATGTGAGCACGGCAGTCTTTCAGCAGGATGTCTACTGTAAGAATAGGTCTAGGCCTAAATCTTAATGACTATTAATACGAAAGCTGTGTGAACCAGAATGCTTGATGCTAAAAGTCAGCTCGGCTTTCGAGTTAGCGAGTTTTGGGCTCCTGTGTAAAATTTGAGGTAGAGTCTAAATCTAGAGAAAAAGACTAACCAGGTAGTCTACTCTACCCTGGTTCTGAATATTTGGAAAGATTTCCAAACGCGATTCACAGCCAACCGTGACTGAGTGAAGATCAAACCGAGGTAAGAAATTCGTTAGGAGTCTCACACCCCTAACCAGAGCTTTTGCTTACCATTACAACCCAAAAGCTAACCCTACCCTTAACCCTAACCCCAAGGTCCGTCGATACAAGAGCAACAGATGCGAATCTCATTCGGAATTCCTCCCAATTCTTTGTCACCCACAGCATCTTACCCCATTGAAAAAAAAAAAGTCAATCTCGGTTTAACTAAGAGGATTGCTTGCGTGAGTGAATAAAGGTGCTTAAATCATGTCGTATTCGAAGAAAATCAGTGATACAGACTGAGCTGTAGTAGACCCAGCACCGAAAATACCAGCAGTCTAAATCTACATTGAATTTAAAATGAAAACTGAACCATGTCTGCCACAATAACCCGACATTTTTGGGGATAATAGATTAACCCAGGTACACTTAAAAATATTGACCGATCTCCAAAACATGCCATATTCTGAGATTGATTTGTCGCTGGATACACACAAGAGTGTAAATTATTCAATGATCAGCCTAAAGTAACAACAATCTCCGCCACCAAACACCCACCAACATTCACCTCCACCACCACGACCACCACCATTAACTACCACAGAGCTTTGTACCAGAGTTGTCCAACCTTTGAATTTTTAATTACTTTGTGAGTGCCACATTTAGAGTTTGGACGAAGAGCGAGTCAGGGTTACATTTTACACCACTGAAGAGCCAGAATAGTTTGAGTTTATTTTTCAAGACAAGTCAAATTCGTTGTTCACGCAAGGCATCTCTCATTTCCAGAGACAAATACCACAGTTACATGCAGTTTGATGACCTGTCGCCCTTGTGGAACATGCTGCCTCACTACCACACAGATCCTTGTCCTTGCCATCCATGAGCATCTGGGCCGAAGGTTTGGCCGAGCAGGCGTCTTCCGTACCATTGAACAGAAGGTATGATCAAATCGTCAAAGTTGTGGCCTAGTGGACATCTTCGGAACCAGCAGGAATCTGAAGCTAAGTAGCCCTACACTGTTGAGCAATTTAACGTTCCCATTTTCTTACATTTTCTCTGTCTCTCACTCTGCCCCACTCAACCTCTCTATCTCTGTATCAAGTACTTTTTTGGTCCAGTGTTCCATCATGCTTTATGGCGAAATCTTGGCATTCTCCCATATTGTGACTAGGTCAAGGTCAGGTTCAGAGACAGAATTAGTACTAAGAGTGTCCTTTCTTCCCTAGCGGTAAACCATATTCATAATTCAGTAAAGGATTTGGAAAGATTTCCGCAGGCAACAATCCCCAAAATAAGAACATACTAAAGAGGGATTATTTTGATGGGACAGGATGAATTTCATTTGGATTATTTACCCCTAACCCAACCCCTACCCCTAACCCTACCCTTACCCCTAACCTAAACCCTACCCCTAACCTAAACCCTACCCCTACCCCTAACCCTAACGGGTTGTTGCCTGCGGAAATCTTGCCAAGGATTTCCATATATGGGCCATCTACGACATGCAGGGAAATACGAGATTGTCAGATTTGAAAACGACCACTTTTCTTTCTTTGTGTATCCCCCCCCAAAAAAAAAAAAAAACAACAAAAACAACCAAAACCAAAACAACAAAACCACCAAGTCCTTCCTTTTCTATACCAGCCCCAACAAAATAATACTCTCGAGTATGTTTATTGGTATAAATCAGGAGCATGTTGTAGGATGGCAAACATGTGGAAATCCTTCCTAATTCAGCCTTAACCTAAGCACACATTATGAGAGTCCCAAGTTTTTGCTGCCTTGGTAACATGTGGTATGACTTCAAAACAAATTAGTTTCTGGTTTTTTTTTTTTTAATTGCTCATTCTTCATTGCCGCTTTGGGAGGTTTTCCAAACGCGCCTCAAACCTTAAAAACATTAAAGAACACTAAAGGTGTATTTTACGAACCGTGGCAACTTGAAATGCATTTCTAAGAATTCTAGTAACCGTGAAAACAATGTGAAGTTAATAATCCAGCCTCCACCAAAATAATCCCTCTTTAGTATGTTTATCTCAGCTATGAGGCGCGTTCGGAAATCCTTCCGCAGCATTTTGTTTTTTTATTTGGGAAGAGAGTAAAACGACCATTTTTGTAAAAAGAAAGTTATACAATGATCAATATTCAGTGAGGATTTCCATATGTGGTAACTGGCGATAAGGAGTTACGCTCGCTCCGACTGATGCTCCTGTCTCGATGGGCATTAGTGTTAGGGTTAAGGGTAGGGTTAGGGTTGTATTAGTATGTTATTCGGAATTGAGGTACTGACCGTAGTTGTAGGAGTTACCACTTATGGAAATCCTTCCAATATCCATAGATAGAATGACAGATTTTCATATCGTGCCCCTCACCTCTAACATACATTAAGGCATTGCCTCCGTGAGCTTAAAGACTAAGATGTGGAAAGCATTATGGGAAATCCTTCCCAAAATAATAATAATAGTATTAATAATAATAATGTTCCTAGCCATCTAAAAGGAGATAATCAAATTAGGAGACAAGAAGAAAACATTTCATGTTCCCGTGTTGATAAATGTTCCAGTCCCTAAACTTATGTTCCTTAAAAGTTATTACATTATTCTTTTATCATTTTGCAGGGGGTGGGGGTAGGAGGAGGTGGGATGTCAGGTCAGTCGGATGTACCTTTTTAGACTGTGTATTCAGTAGGCTGAATTTCTTCCTCCCTCTTTTTCAGCTGCTTCTTTCCCTATGCTTCTTTTTTTTTTAAATTCCTCTCCTTCGTTACGTCATGATTAAGGATTTAAGCAAGCAAAGCTGGCAAGGTTTTGTATGAGAAGTATAATAAATGTTCTAATAATTCACTGCGAGACAGATCGACGGACACAAGGACTTGTGGACAGAGGGAAGATTACAAAGTTCGGCCCCTTACGTAGGAAGACTACTAGGGTATATAATATGGTTTCGACCATACCGTATAAAGAACATTAGTATACTTGCAATGAAGTTTTTAACAATCTTGGACAGACTGATATTAAGCCTATAGGGGCCTACTAATATTGTCACTGTGCTTCGAAATGACTGTGGTCATTTTTAATATTACTGAGAGAAATCGGGTGAAAATAATTTTGCGGCAAAGCAAAAAAGAGTTAGCGTGTGTTTTGCAGCTGCAATCTTGGACGGAAAATATGGGTTCATTTAGAAATTTTAACATGTCAATACAGGCCTTTTGATTTCATTAACAACATGGTTACCTTTATTCAAAAATGGTATGAGTTGGACCTAGATCATTTTTGAGGCACAGAGACGAATGCACATTTTGAAACGGTGCTAAAGGCGTAACCTTGACTTTTTCTGTTGCTTGTATTGAGGAAAAGTCCAGGTTTTGCCCACCAGTCATATCCTTACTAATTTCTGATATCTCTTAAGAAGTATGATGCAATTTCATCTCAAAGCACATGTGGAGGAAACACGATATATGAACAGTAATAAAATAACTAGATAATTTTCACAACAGAGTAGATGGTGTAAACTTGAAGCTGCCAACTTTACGACTCACACCAATGCCCATGTGATGCCGAGGATGAACTTGTATTATGCAACTGAGGCAATGTATGATTTAATAAGCCTTTTCAGCTGTTTATATATTGTATTCGGATTGATTTCTATATATGCGTTTCGTCAAGAAGCTATAAAGAACGTCTTGATGAAGCGTGTATAAAATTAGATTGTACGCCAGCCATCAGAAAAATGATCTGTGGTAACTTCAAAGCAAACGAAATGCAATTGGAAGTCATTTTTCTTCCTAATGCGCGGTACCAACTCAAACGTTGGATTTAGTTTAGTGATACATGTCAAGAATCTATTTGCTGTTCACGAAAGATTTGAAAGCGTGATCAGCTGCAGAAGTGACAGCGTTATAGTAGCAGAAATTCGAAGGCAAAGCCGTGCATATTATTACGCAAGAACAGGGTCATCTGAAAGAAAATAGACGACACAGTGTGGAATGCTGAAACTGGGAAATGGATGACGGTAAGAGTTCATTGACCACCAGTTGGTAGGGATGAGTAGAGGAACACATGCAATGGAATGGACGAACCTGACAGCTATTCAGGAAATGAGAAATGTTGCGGCGACTATCAGCTTACCAGCAGAAACACTTGGCGGCTGCGGAGCGATGAGGCTTACGCACAAGAATGGTCACTATGACGGCAAGACGGGGCAAGGTTTGGAAACTTGTTGATATCTTTTTGATCTTTTATGAGCAGAGTGCTCTTCATTGGTGGAATGTCTCTAGGGAATCTAAAGGAACCGTTATGTTCTCTTCGCTATCTTCGCTAATGATTTCACTGCCGAAAAATCTCAGGTACAATCCAGTAAAGTGCGTTGCCACAAAAGCAACTTAGCACACAGTCGCTGCTGCAGAACTTTAGACGGTTGGTTTATGACCTAAAGTACAACAAAAAGCCTGACAAACAAAATAAAGATAAGGGGATGATCAAGATGTCTTCATAAACAATATTTGGTGAATTGATGCGATCAAAGACATAATCAGCACAAGGTAAAAGGCATCCGAAATAATAATTTCACGAAGTAGATACTTATAAAATCGGACGGGAAAATAATTTATATAGTTTGCAGTCGGTACGGATTGCGATAGATTTCAACCAGTCATTGTCAAATTGGCGCGTCAAGTTCTCTGAGGAAAATGGAAAACATTATCTGCCCAATAGATGCCTCGCCTGAGTCCACATACTTCAGATTTGTCATCCATACGAAGCAGCAATGAACTAAGTTACAAACAATGATGACCGGCCTAAACTTCCTTCATGGGTCCGTAGTCACGATCTTCCACAGATGAGAAATCTGCGATTTTTGCTGGATCGAACAAAGCGACAGTGTTGTAAGAAGCAAACAGGGATTTTTAGGAGGTAATTTTTAAAGTATAGTATTTGGATAAATGGCATATTTCTGGATCACGTTTAGCCCGGTAGAGATAATGAAGCGACAGACCAGGTTTCTTAAAAGGACTTCAGAGGCATGCTAAACCATAGATGGATAAGTCAGTGGAACAGCTAAGCAGTAGGCAGCGCGATTGAAATTTTACACACACTACATAGTTATCGGATCACAGCATAAAGCAAACACTCAGGCAAAAATTGACTGGATATAAATCAACAGATGGGCTTAAAATTTGATTTGCACCATCATTTATGACTTTGTTGTTATGAGCCAAAGGAAGAATTTTATGATCAACTATATCCTGGATAGGCAACAATTTGGAAAAAAAAGTCGCAGGCAACGTCACAAGACAGACATTAGACTGGAACCGTCCAGGGGGAAAAGTACGGAGACCAAATCAGGCATGGAAAAAGATCAGCCGACTGGACGTGGGCCCAGCTAAACGAGAAAACCCAGAAAGGAGGGAAATGGCATGATCCAGTTGTGGGTTTTTGCTCCACTGTGGATGAAGAGGAATAAGTGAAAGAAGTCAAGGAAGAATGACGGGAGAATCAGAGGGCCTTTAAGCGAGTGGCGACATAACATCGACTTTCTCCAAGAAGAACCCATGGTTTAGAAGCAACCAGTGGAGACTGAAGAAGCGAGTGTATACCCACAGTACACAGGCAAGTCTGAAGTGGTAGCAGCCGAAAGGAAAAGAACTGTCTTCAACCACAGATCGTGGGCTGAGAATTAACTGGTTCTATGTCCACTTTTTGGTGAACTGAGAAAATTTAGGTCAAAGTTTTGATTTTCTCTTCAAAAGAGCACAAAGCTCTATAGGAGATCGCCTTCTTATTCATTCATATTATTACTTACAGATTCAAATTTCTCGGACATAGAACTTTGCGACTCAAGGTTTCTTGTCCAGTTTCTACCTTTACAAAATGCAAAACTGGACATAGAACCGGTTAATTCTCAGCCTACGAGATATCCGGCACAATTAGCTTGTCGGTTTTTGGCATGGGGATCGGAGCACCTATGGACATATCCGGAATGCAGTGATGTTTCCAGCAACAAGTAACATGAGACCAAGTCTTTTTGAGTAGTGAGCGCATGCAGATGTGATGAACAGCATGTCTGAATTAAGGCCTAACAGTGGTTCAGGACGATCAGTGCTGTTGTCTGCGCAATCATACGCAGTTTATCAGGCTTTGATTCCAAGTCTGTTACAGTATTGCTCCCCGGTATTAAGCCGTGGACTGTGTCTAGCTTCTCACCCTTGACCCCGATGTCTGTGCCGATGCTGTTGATGATGTTGGTCATCAGTTGTCTTCCCTGTAATGATCTCCATTTTGCCCTATAAAGGACTAATGAATCTTCAACAGCACAACCACTGATGCAATATTTTGAAGCAGGACAGCAAAACAAGACAAATGCCACCGGTGATCATATTTTTATGACTTAAACATGCCAGCAGTACAGTAGCTCTTATAACCAACTATAATGCACACTGAAGAGAACCGTGTTTCACAACAATATAAGCACAATGGGTGGAAAAACAATACCGGTATTCAAAGCGATTCTTGTAAAGTCACTAGATTTTCATGTCCCCTCAGTGTGGCACTGTTTAAGATATAAAACCCGAAAAGGAGACCAAGTAAAAGATATATATATATACCTGGTCAAATTCTGTCCATAGCTTCATTACAAAAACCTTTTTAAAAACTAGTTTTTTTCTTTTTCATTGTCATAATGTAACAGCAGCCTTTGTCTAAGTACGGTGCCCATATTTGTCCCTAGTTTAACCAGAAATGTAACCTTCAATTCTCATATCTGATGTTATCCTGCGGGCGTAATGGTGGAACGCTTTTATTTTTAAATTTGGATTACTTACGGACCGTTATGGTAGAGGTTGGCATTTCCTGGTGAAACAATCATATTGCCGTTACAAAGTGATGAATTTCACATTTAGTTAGTTACATGCAATATAATCCTAACCTCTGCCATCATGATCCATGAGAAATTAAAGTTTGAAAGTAGAAACTCATTAGTAACGATGGAGTCCGTATCATGTGAATGTTCATGCGCTCACTAGGGTGCCATTCTTTGTAGGGAAGGAAAGAGAACGAGGTCTCGTTATGATGTTTGCTATCAACTGGTCATTCTCCCAGATTTCTGAAAGTAAAAGAGTTTACAGTGAGCTCTATGCTCTGTTACTCTTTCCCTTGTCCTACAAATCATGGCTAGCTGTCAAAATTTGCATGCGTTTTCGGGCAATAGGACAGAACGGACTCCAGTGTTATTAATAGCTACACGTCTTATCCCCATGGACTATCCTAACTGCGATTTAGATCCAGTCTGAAATTTACTGGACTAAACGTCAACACTTTTATTTAAAAGAATTTTACGGCCCAAAGTTATAAGTGTCCAAGCACTAACACATTTTAACCCCTTCACTGTTAGAGATCATGAAAAATTCTTCAAATCAAAGCATAACGACCAAAAGAATATTAAATCCTCATAAATGTAATCAGGGTTTCGTAGGATGGGACAATATGTTAAGAAACACGTAAAGTGTAGATAGTAATAATACAGTTTCTTCCATTTTGTTTTCCTCCTAAAACTGACATATAACGCCTGAGAATTTCTTGGGCATAAGGAAGTGAAGGGGTTAGTAGCTGTTAAGTTCCCATGTTTACCATGTTCCAGCAGTGCCTCTTATCTCCAATCTTAACTCTGTTCCACGCACTAACAACTAGCCAAGTATTAGCTGTCTTCTTAACTTCAGTCTTCACCGTGTTCCATGCATACACAGTAGTCCCGTGTCTCCGCACGATCTGTGATTGCGCTCCATTAATAATTCATTTTTAAAAAAGTAAAAAAAAAAAACCTTTATTTTCGACCGTTCTAGGGAGAAAACATTCGAATCTTCAATCAAAAGCAGTTATTTTAACTCCATCTTCTCAAAAAGGATCAAAGGAGACTCGTGGAAGCTTCGGCTGACATGCGCAGACACAGGTCGTAACATTGTAAAGTTCATTAAGCTCACCTTACATTATCTTCACACTCGTTCTACATTTGGCTAAGTCAGTTTTTGAGGTTTTGAGAAGTAGCGCATTCAGCTTATTGCTCAAAGCAAAACAGCGAGGCAACCGTAGTTTAGCTTGTAAAAGTGATTTGCAATAACGAGTCAAAACTACATTTGTCTTAATGGAAAAAAAAAGAAGATAAATGGAAGATCACACTAATGTAAATGACTTAAATCATTTAAAAGATTAAAACAAACTTACGCAAATATGGAATGAGCGTGACGTTATAACTCCTATCCTTTGCCTCAACTGTAGGCAATTTCAGCAGAATGCCGTGTCAGTCACGTCAGTGTTTTTTAAATACTTAGACTTTACATCAGTTGCTTTGCTTGTTCCTTGCAACGGTTAATTTTTTCATTCAGTATGAACCGAAACAGTGGCCATATGCGTTATCCATACGTTAGTGAACGTATTGCACTAGCCAAAAAGAAAACTACTTATGGTTTGGGAATTTCCCTTGGTTATCACAGTACGTTCACTAACGAAAGGCGTATGCATATGACCACTGGTAACTGTAGAGTCAAAGCCTTTTAGATACTGTATTAGCCTAACTCTGGCGGCATTCTGGTGGAATTGCCCTTCGCTAATCCGTCCTGAGGGGTAACAGTAATAAGGCGAAGTCCACATCTTAGGCAACTAAGCTGCGTTGCAAAGGTACTCTTTGTTTCCATAAACTGCCCTTACCAGAAAAGCCAGCCGCTCTTATTAGACAGTTCGCGGCCCAACGTTACCTGCGCCGACGTCCCGTATCGAGGCAGCTTCGCCCGCGTTACGGAGAATTACACCAACGGCTAGCCTTATCGAGACCTCGCGTTAAGTTGCGTATACTTTCAATTAATTAAACTAAGAATTCGAGTGATTTCGCCGAATAAATTTGATGGTATGATTGATCAGCCATTTGTGCATCTATTCATCATAATTTTACATTCTTTACACACAGTTTATGCTCATAGAGAGAGATTTTTGAGACCATGTTCTCCAGCTGTCTGGGCAGCCCGTAACGAGTGTGACCCAGTTTTATCTTCGCCTCGTGATGCATGATTGCACCACCTGCCTGCGTGCCTGTAGACCNAGAACGGACTCCAGTGTTATTAATAGCTCCATGCCTTATTCCCATATAATATCCTAACTGGATTTAGATCCAGTCTCAGATTTACTGGACTAAACTTTAACACTTTTATTTAAAAAAGAATTTTATGGCCTGAAGTTATAAGTGCCCATGCATTAACACATTTTAACCCCTTCACTGTTAGAGATCATGAAAAATTCTTCAATCAAGGCATAAAGATCAAAAGAATTCGAAATCTTCATAAATGTAATCAGGGTTTCGTAGGATGGGACAATATGTCAAGAAACACGTAAAGTGTAGATAGTAATAAATACAGTTTCTTCCATTTTGTTTTCCTCCTAAAACTGACATATAACGCCTGAGAATTTCTTGGGCATAAGGAAGTGAAAGGGTTAGTAGCTGTTAAGCTCCCATGTTTACCATGTTCCAGCAGTGCCTCTTATCTCCAATCTTAACTCTGTTCCACGCACTAACAACTAGCCAGTCATTAACTGTCTTTTTAACTTCAATCTTTAACTCTGTTCCATGCATACACAAGTCCTGTGTCTCCGCACGATCTGTGATTGCGCTCTATAATAACTCTATTCCTATCCTTTGCCTCAACTGTGGGCAATTTCAGCAGGATGCCGTGTCAGTCACGTCAGTTTTTTAAAAAAGACTTAGACTTTACAGCAATTGCTTTGCTTGTTCCTTGCAGCGGTTAATTTTTTTCTTTCAGTATGAATCGAAACAGTGGCCCTGTGCGTTATCCAAACGTTAGTTACGTTAGTGAACGTCTTGGACTAGCCAAAAAGAACACTACTTATGTTTTGGGAACTCCTCTTGGTTACCACAGTACGTTAACTAACGAAAGGCTTATGCATACGACCACTGGTAACTGTAAAGTCAAAGCTTTTCAGAAATTAGCCTAACTCTAGTGACATTCCGGTGGAATTGCCCATCTAATCTGTCCTGCGGGGTAACAGTACTAAGGCGAAGTCCACTTCTTAGGCAACTAAGCTGCGTAACATTGGTACTCTTTGTTTCCATTAACCGCCCATACCAGAAAAGCCAGCCGCTCTTATTGTTGCCGGCACTTCTGGTGTGGCCAGTTTATGGCATCATACAGCTTTGCTCGGTTGCTTTTGGTTTGGACGTAGCCGAACGCTATTTTTACCACACACAAAGTTCATTAGTTATAGTCTTCCTACGATGGGGCCGATTTCTGTGACCTCTCCGCCGAGGAAGACGGACAGACGGGTAAGGTAGGGATATATGCGGTTGAGAACATTCAAAATCCGTGACAAGATTGTGGTAGCTCTACCCCGAGTGAGCAAACAGACTTCAGCCAGTGAGAGAGGGAGTGAAGTCGACCATCAACCTGTACTACTCATAAGGATGATATTCTGCTGGTTTCTCCATCTCTGTTGTATGAGGGTCTTAAGACACAGCAGGTTTGTGCCGTGCCTGGAAGAGGCTCCATGTGGTTTCTGTGGCTTTTGCTCAGCTCAGTGGTAGCGACATGTTTCACTGTGGAAGAGGTGAGGTGTGCAGGTAGGAATGGAGAAATTCCTCACTAAAACTTGGTGTCAGACGTCTCAGCTTTAAAACAGATCTAGTAATTTATGAAAAAAAAGTTGACCTAAACTATCTATTAGTCCTATTTTATTATTGATCTTTCCAAAAACCTAACAATTTTCACTTGGCTAAACTAGACCAGCCGGATCTACATTTTATTTGCATCGATGCTGTTTTTTTCAGTCACTAAGCTTGTTGACCAATAACACTTAATCCATACTCAGTCATTTGCGCTTTCAAGCCTTACTCTAAGGAAATGGTAAGCACAGGATTGCTTGCCCTAGCTGGCTGATTCGGGAATGTAAATTGAAGCTTTATCAAACTAGAAGAATGTAATGGCGTATTAGCAAAGTACTACTTTAACAATAAGGATTAGTTCTCTATCTCGCGAGTGTAGGGCTACCCGTATTGAGAAGAAGAAAACAGTCTCACACTAATTAATATAAAGATTAATAATTTACGAGGTGATTGAATAATCGTTAGTCTTTCAGGCTTAATCAAATTTATATGACATAATGTCTTTGCTATGGTGTCTGAAGACGCACCTTATAACAGAAGAGACGAGTTTTCTAAAGTACGGGTGCAGTAACTGTCAATTACAAATACTGTTTTAGCTTTTATTTAAATTACTAGGAAATATCCGTCAGTTCCGTACCGTTGAGACTTCGGCAATTTGGAAGGGCTTATTATCTTTGCTAGGGTGTCTAAAGAAGGTGCGCGTAGAAATTATATTTTTAAAAAAATGAGAACTTGTGCATTAACAATGGGGTCTCGCACCATCGCCAGAATCATATTAACTCTGTGTTAATGTAACTCTTACGGTGGTAAGAGATCCCATCTTTAATGGGCAAGTTGTCAACTGTTATAAGACCGGTGAATTGTCGGACCCTGGTTAAACGTATGCCTACTGTGTACAATATATATTCATTAATCCACTCTCTGCGCTGCTGGATGCTGGTTTGGCGGCTGGGGTGTGAGAAAAGTTGTACATACAACGGCAAAACAAAATGGCATTTTCGTGGTCCTTTTCCTTGTGTGGTCAAAGCACTCGCCATCTCCTGGTGCACCTATCAAGACATAGTAAGCCCATGTCTTAATGAAAACAGGACTGTCATGAAGCATGCGAGGTTATACCCAAAGAAAGCGTATGCTTGTACTGTATTATTCTGCATTGAGTGCATCCTGTGCTGCTAGATGGTGGTTTGGCAGCCGAGGTGTGAGAAAAGTTGTGCATCCAACAGTATATCTACAGTACACACTAAAGAACCGGAATGCAGAAATGTGTACAGTATATCCTCAACAATCCGCACTCTGCGCCCCTGGGTGTGGGTTCAGGAGCCGGGGTGTAAGAAAAGTTGTACACTCTGAAGAAAATAAAATGAGGCATGCCATCCATGAGGTATACCATCTTATTTCTCACATGAAATAAAAAGCACACAGTGTAGACATACTTACAGCTGATTCCATGCATATTATGCAACGCCTCAGAAAAGTGAAGGAAATCAGGAGTAACTTACAACTGAGTTATGGTTATTCTGGGACATTGGTAATCATAGATCACACAGCATTAATCTCTTCTGGTAATGGTTGCTGTAAGCGGAAAGCACCTTTGACTGGGAATTTTCTTTTTCGGTAAAATAAAAATGGAGAGCAACACATTCGGACGTCCCCCTTTACCCCCTCCCCTTTAAAAAAAAATACCTGGGACATCTGGATAGTTAGTGGTGGATCTAGAGGGAGGGTATCTACCTCCTTATCCCAGGGAGTGGTCACTCCTGTTTTTCCCTCTTTTCGATGGAAAGTGGCTGAGTGGAGAAGAGTAGAGGGTCTCTCCTCCACCCTCCTCCTTCCAAGCCAATTGAAAGTTCCTAGACCCGCCTCTGCTGCTCGTCCAAGAATGAGAGATGAGTAAATTTTCATTTCCTTAGCGCTTGACTTGCCACTTCCACCTGGAGCTTGTCGTCAACATTGTACTGAGCACAAACCACAGAAATCTCATGGAGGTTGTTCTAAGCCCGGCTCAGCCTGCTGTGTCCAAGGCCCTCACATGGCGGGGGTCGGGGAAATCCTGGCAGGGTACCATCCATAAGGGTAGTATGGCTTGGTGACCGGCTCATATCTCACTCGCTGCTTTGCTGGAGTCTGTGTGTTTGCAATGGGGGAGATTTGCTGCATTTCTGGTCAAGGGTTGCGAGTGTTTGAAACCAAACATCTCTTCCGTCCCGCCTGTCCGTCCGAATCGCTGTCTGCTATTCTTTGTGTTTAGTGATTTGTCTACCTCAATTCCCGTCCCTTGTCTATTTCCCTTTGTTTCAGACCAAGGCTTTTTCATTTTCCAGTTTTCTGGAGCTTTGTCTCTTCCTCATCATTTCTTGCTACTTCTCCTTCCTCTTCTTCTTCTCTCGCCCAACGCCTTACTGCTCCTAATTCTCGTTTCTCCTCTCCCTTTTTAACTCCTTTACCATTACCTCTTCTTCTTCCTCCTCCTCCTCCTCTTCTCCTTCCTTTTCCCTGCCATTTTAACTTCGTTATTGCTACTTCTTCCTCCTCCTTCTCTTCCTCACTCCCCTTTTGGCTCTGCCACTGCTAATTCCTTCTCTTCCATCTCTCTAAATCCTCCTTTTCTCTTCCTTTTGTCATTCTTATTCCGTACTTCGACCCTTCCTTCACATTCTCTTCCTATTCCTCTTCCGCCTTCTGCTCTTCCTCCACAGTTTATCTCCTTTTGTCTTCTTCACCTTATCTTCCTTCTCACATTCTGCTTTCGTCATAATGAGTAAAATTCATGATCAGTGGGGAAATATGCATAGGCTGAAATCATTGGTAGGGTAAGGATTGGGCTCAGGTACATGAATCTTGAACGATATAAATAGAGCTATTTCCCCTCCTCTCCTCACAAACCAAAGTAACAGCAATGTACATATTTTGATGATCTATTATATTAAGATGACTTTGAGATCATCAGATTGTTCCCATTATCTTCAATGATGGCCCCATCATAATTTTCTCATTGTAGTAATAAGCAATGAACTATCATCAGGTTGCTATCCTAGTGAAAAGAATCTTAGACTGATTAAAAAAAAACAAACCAATAATGCAAAAACGTCTGAACTCATTCAGACAGGACTCCTGAAAATAAGATGATTGCTATAATCTTTTTAACACTTTGTTGAATCTGCAGCCTAGAAAAACTGTGCTCTGTGAAGTATCAGAATTTGCACAGACTCTTATGCCAAAGAACATCCCATGTACTGTTTAAATTGATCTGAGCCATCTATATAATGTGTAGGGTTAAAAAGAAGCAGTCAGGTATAGTATGCTATGTAAAGTGTTCTAGTGTTTAGAACATAATTTATGTTTTTATGAGCTAGATTAACTGACAAGGTAACTAAACCACAACTTTGTCATCATATTCAAACTACACTCGAGCATACATATCATGAAATTCATGGGATCCTACAAAAACATTTTGTATTAAGACCACAACATCCATTGGATTTATAAGAGTGACCTAACCGTTTAAGACTTGGACAGTGTGCAAGAATAGTATTAACTTTCCAATAATGTATTTTTATTTATAAACCTCAACACATCAGTACTGTTTATGCATTCTGAAGCTTCGAGGTAAAACTGCCATTACTATAGGCTCTTTTGATATTTCCCCTTCTGCTCAACACTTTTGTAATTAATGTTTAGTCTGGTCATTCTGATTTATTGTTGTATTAAAGCTCCTTTTAAACAAAGAGATCTATGGAGTGTGTCACTTGAATGTATGGTAGACAGGCAAAATATTGTTACAAAGCAATAAAATATTATTTCTCACTGACATGTCAGTTGCATGAGTTTTGCAGCAAACTGTCAATGTGATTAGCTAGCCTCACATAATTTTAATATAATACTGACCCTGTGCAATGCCTATTGGGGGATTCTGAATGACTGGTCACATGAACACACAGCTGCAGCTATAAATAAATCAACAAAATCAGAAGGCAGCAAATATTCAAACAACTCATACATTTTTCTGTAAAACACCACCAGAAAAGCCATCACCATTCCCAATCACAAAAAAACTCTGTGATTATTACCTTGCTGTTTAGCGTCATGAGAGTTGTGTAGTCCACGTCTGTGCAACAGCAGTAAGAACAATCACTAACAGTTCATTGATAGACACTGCTAAAAACAGTAACCAGTTTATCTAACACATTTTTATGCCATTATTATTATTTTCTTGAACATTTTCAATTAGCTCTCATGACAGTAATGTAGTTTCTTACTAGATCCCACTGCTTAACTCCCTGCTACAGTTAAGATCTCACTCTGTCCATGAAACTGAATTTTGGCTTTATAAAATAACCTAACATTGGCTGCAACAAGTTTTTCTTAACCAAAAGTCCTGGTCTCACTAGCCACAGTAAAGTTTTCTTCCTTTCCAATGAGAATTCTCCATACCACTGACAGCAGATGGGTCTAACTGCAGTTTCCCCTGAAAGATCTTAACTACATAATATACCATACTCCAACATGGCACGGGTAAGTCATTCACAATTACACCATACAACCAATTCCATCAGTGAAATAAGCATGACGTTTGATGAACAATAGCATAATTATGATGCATATTTAATATCTGTACATATCGCCTATCTCAAGGATCATTTTCCAAAGTCCTGCTTTTTTCGTCTACTGAAATGTTAGTCAGCGACTTCTGTCTTGGATTTCACATGTTAACCGAAAATTTTAGAATCTTAATGGAATGGTAGTTTGCAGTCACAGATTCTTCCCAAGCTTCATCTTCATGGAATATGATGTCATACATCAACACAAGCAATGGAATATACTGTGATTTGAGGAATGGACCAGTCAAAAGGCATCATGTAATTTTCATTTAAACAAATTTTTAATAAAATGTATATACACAACTCAATGATGCAACAAAGAAGCAATACCTTTGAAAAAGAGGGTTTTGATACTCAAATGGGCTTCAAATTACATTTGTCTCACTACCTTGGCATATGACAACTTAAAGAGACTGCTTAAAGAGGTCTCCATCTGTGGAAAAAAGCCATCCCTGAGTAATGACTGCAGAGACAGTAAATGTCATATCAAGTCAAACACAACAGATTGCTTTGAATATTTTCATTACACTGAAATTAATCAACTGAAAATGAACATTCCTTTCTCAGGTTTACAGGTCATGTGATTGGCCCTTCTTACAGTATAAACAGGATGGTGGAATATGAAAATTCGAATGAAAACAAAGGAAAAGATAAAATAACAAAATAAGAAAAACAATGTGAATAACCCAAGGAAAAAAAGTAAGAATATGTGAATGTTCTGAAAAACTGGTCAGTTATATTTGTGCATCAACTACAGCACTTTGAAACTCATTAAACATCAAATTTAAAGTTTAAATACAAAATGCAATGCACTGGTACAACACAAATGATATGCGACTCATGCCAAAGGGGAGAAAACTGAGGAAAATAGTATGGGTGGAATTTGAAATATCAAATTTTTGACTGGCATCTCCCATGCCTTATGCAACATTTTTAATAACTGTTTATTAATCATGAACAGCATATTCATGATCTTTCTTTTTATACCAGTATCTTCACAGTTCCAAAATATGATATATTACTAAAGTTGTGGGGATGAATCACCTTCTATTTTTTAAAGACAGGGTAGTAGGGGAAAGTTGTAGGCACAATGGCCATACCAGCTATATAGAACATGAACACAGTGTTGTTTGCATGTTTCGACCTGCTAGTTTGCAAAGCTCCCTTTCTCAAAGGAAAATGAGTAAATCGCTTCAATCATGGATCATTCTATTTTCCTAAAATATTATAGAAGTAACTTCAAGCAATGAAACTGCTTTTTTTTTTCTTTCTTTGACAACATTTTCAAAGATTGCTGTAAACATTGTAAAATTTAATAAAAAGTTCCAAATTTCCATTGAGATAAAAAAATCTACTTCACTTTGTAATTTTGTTTATTTTTTCTTGTTTTTCCATTCTCTATTAAAGAATATATTCATGTTGTCTAGAATTCACATTTCCTTTTTTTTTTTTGCTTTTATTTACAAGCAGAACTGTGGTCTACCAATGTACTGTGAATATATAATGATCCTTGCTCATGCTTTGACTTTGGGTGTGAAACCAATGTACTCATCCCAGCCCTTGAGGCAGGTCTTGATGATCCAGTTGTGTTCATCTTCATCTGAGAAAAAAATGTGATCAAGTGTTAAGAAAGTTTTATCACAGAGCTGTAAATACTGGGAAAAAAACTTGCCATTCACATACAACTCTAAAAAAAATGGTGCTTTGCCAAGTTGTAGGTACACTTTTTTTTTTTTAAAGAAAATAATGAAATGAGGACAGAGCCACACAGCTAGTGATGGTTAGAGCTGCTTGAATACATAGCACTTGCTAAAGGTTTGGTAATGCATTCATGGTGCATCACTTCATTCATTCTTGTTTCTTGTGTGCTCATTCGTCATACAAGCTTATGGATAATTTGCTTATTCTGGTAAATTAAGGCAGTTATGCAGAAAGAATTCCAGGAAAATAAACCACTGATAAAAGTCTGTTTATTTCTTACTGACTCCCTTTCCAAGAAAAAATGTCAAACTAAAAAAAATTTACAATGAAGACAAAAATTTTGTAGAGAGTTTGCGTCGCATAACTTTAGCCAAGACAGATATCACACTGTTAGGGAATGCTATGTCTATCCTGTTCAACAAAGGATAGGCAATGACACAAGCCCTAAATGGGGCAGTATGGGGTGGCACAAAGTGTCTTCATATTTCATAGTAAAAGAAAAAACAAAAACCAAGGAAAAAAAAACTATAGATAAGCTGTCTTGCTTAAATCCTGCTATCACATTTCTCTGCATTCCTCTTGGTGAGCAAGGTCATGAATAAAGCAGACAATACATGTGCCTGAATATTCAGCCAATGGCATACTTTAATACTTACATATCTAATTTGTACAAGATTGCACAACATACAGAATGTAAGCGTATCATACTAAACCTAGGGCTTGTGTCATTGTGCACCCTTTGTTGAATTAGACTGACATAGGACTTCTGAATAGTTTGTTACCAGCTTGGCCTAGGCTACCTGAGACAAAAACCCTCTACAGTGTCTTTGTTGTCACAGTTATTATACACTCATACACTGTAGAGATGAGCTTAAGAGTTTGAGAAACTAGCTCGTGTTGCCTTTTTTTGAGTTTACATTTTGCCAGATGACCTTTTTTTTAAAAGAACTGTGCAGAAATGGGATGCTCGTGTTAAGAAATAAAAAGACTTATGAAATTAAAAGATGGAAGCTGTCTCTTAGCTAGAAAGAAGTTTGATGCTGATCATCTAAAAGTATGAAGAATTTCAAGAATGCGAGAGAAACTCCACTGCATGCCGATCAATTCTAATACACATCAACTTCATCTTTGAGCCATTTTTTAATGCCTTCTAGTGACTGCGTTCTTAGCAAAGAGACCACTGTATTCAAAATAAGTCTATTAAAAATTATTGACTTACCTGCATTCCGCAAAAACTTGTTGTTGTAGTCCACAACAACCCTCGTCTTAGGATTGTAGAAACCATCACCACAATCATAATATCCTTCAGGAATCTCATGGCGAGGCTCACGGTTGACTAGCTGTTCATGACCTAGGTATGAGGAAAGGTACACAGATTCTTACATTATGCAATACGAGAGCATTTTACAGTGCTTATTCCTAATGATGGTCCCCTGGGTGCTTTACAAACCTGGTAAAGTATTGTCACATTTACACACACACACAGATTTAAATAAACGTTTAACACTCACCTTCTATATCAACAAACCTTTCCAAAAAAATCAAGTTCACTTGGAAAAAACATATGAAACCAGCCTCCCACAAGGAGTTTGAGAAAACGAATTTGCCAAAGGGTATGCAGGTGTCAACCAGCCAAAATGCTTCACAAACAGATATGTGTTTTGAGAGACTTTTGTGAAAATGCCCACATTAAGAGCACTTCAGTGTGTTTTAATAAGTAAATTTAAATGAAAGGACCAATGTAACATTTTAAAACTTATTCTGCTCCTTCAGAACCATGATACAGTTATCAACATTTTGTGTAAAAAGTAAAGACTCAGTAGCTATTTCAACCCAGTCTTTGTGAATGTTAACATATGGTAAATTACACTATTCTTTTGATCAGTTTCCCCAAAAAATGAGTTTCCCCATTTTCCTGTGCCACAGAGTTTTTCAAACATCTTTAAAGCCAAGAAATAAGGTCTTGCTTTTACTCTAAAACTTGGCAACCAATACCGAGTATCAAAAATAGCATCAATGTACTCTCCCCCCCC
>JAWQUT010000213.1:416782-430251 GCA_033807755.1 Ellobium chinense
CCCCCAACAAGCCCAACCCTCCCCTTAATCTTTCTCACATTCCCCTCTTACCTGCGGGTTTTAAGCCATTTGTAATTTCTGTATAAAACCTCCTGTCATAGCCATCACAGTATTCCCAGTCCTCTTCTTCATACACCAAACCATCAGCAAATGTGTATTTACCCTTTATAAAAGGGGATGGGTAGATGGGCGGTGAGGGAGAAGAAGAAATAACATGAGAAGATTATTATATTGGTTAGCTTTGAAAATGTATAAAGATCAAATTATGAAATACAAGTGCATTATCAATATCACACTGAGACCCATGACTCGCTCAGCTCCACAGCAACTAATGTGCATCCCTACAAGTGCTCCTACTAATTTTCAATTCTGAATTTTTTTATGAGCCATTGCACTGTGCCAGCTCTGCAAGGTTCTACAGCCATTCATAATGATATCAAAAGTTTTACTTGGTTGTAAAACAAACAATTTGGTTAGTTTCAGTTTAGACTAAACAGCCACTATAATAACTGCAGTGACTATTAAGTGGCCAGCATGAGACTGACATCGCAGTCTCTGTGGTTTGAAAATCATACATACAGTAGAACCTCATGACCTTCAACCTCATGATGTTGAATTCCCTTGGTCTCAGTGCAAAGCTGCAATCCCAAGGTCCACATTTCTACATTAAAACTAGCTCATTATCTCATATATAGCTCATATAACTCAGGGTGTTGAATTTTTGTGCCTGGTTTCATGGATTTCAAGATCATGAAGCTCTTTTTTGAAGATCATGAAGTTCTAATGTCATAATGACCACAGCCCAAAGTAAAAAGCTGAAATATGCAGCATAAACCTTGGTGAATACCACTACATTCAGGCGGTGTGAAAACTTATCACAGGCAAAATGGATAAAATAATGACTTTGTCATTAATGGGGCAAAGTAACATGTCCGTGATGAATGAAGCTGATATAGAAATTGATCTGAACTTGACTGATTCATCTTTCATCATCAGTGCTTAGAGATTATAGGAATTTTAGTTTTTGAAAAGAGTAAATAAAAAATATGTGCTGAAATGCATTCCTCTATTCCAGATTAAACATCCCTTTGGCACAAAAATAGCATTTCTTCATTTAGCATCAAGTTTTAAGCATGCTGAAAAGTTTAAATCTAGCCTGATGCCTCATTTGCCTCTAAATTATGAATCCATCATGAATGAGAAAATCACTGCATCTTGAGTCCTTATGTAGTAAGTTCTGGTGTTACATTCAATCTAAAAATTGACAATTTTCAAAATACTTTGACACTTTTAATATGAAAGACTACGTAAATGAGTTGCAGAGATATGTATCTTTGTGAAAACACAATTGTAATTAATATGGTATGATTCTAAACTGTGTTTAACAAAAGACATCACTTTTGGACACTACATATGTACTAATGCACTGAGCTTTCATCTTGGGAAATGTACATTTTTATTTACAAACACACATTTCATGTGGGAGTCCTTGAAAACATATTTTTACGGGGCAATTTACCTCTACTGCAATGCCTTTGTCCCATGTGGCATCATAGCGGCTGCCATTTGGAAAGAAAAGGGTACCTTTCCCATGAAACATTCCATCCTTCATCTCTCCTTCATAGCGAGTTTCTGTGGGGAAATTGTATTTTCCAACCCCTTCTAACCTGAGATCCAGAATGGAAAAAAAAGAAAACAGCATCATATTACAACATGTCAATATTACAACAATCAGACAGTGACATGTTATGACTGTTATAGCTATTTCATAAGTGGGATCAGTTCATCATTTCAGTTTCTGATCTGACACTGAAAGCTTATTTACCTACTTTTTAAGTATCAACTGAACTGATCCTCTCTCCTGGTTAGTATGATAATGCTGTATATATTCTAACCTTCATGATGCGGTGATAGACTTTATTCTACAGTCCGCTTTAGAATTTATTCTACCATCCAATTAATTGCTTCGCTTAAATGTGGCAATAGCACGCAGTACATCCAAGATGCATGGCCATGGGACAGATCAACTAATTCAGTGGTCTTCCTCCTGAATCTTCCAAATCATTCACTCTGTGGGTTTTGTTACACTCGTGAGCAAAA
This sequence comes from Ellobium chinense, assembly GCA_033807755.1. Lineage (NCBI taxonomy): Eukaryota > Metazoa > Mollusca > Gastropoda > Ellobiida > Ellobiidae > Ellobium > Ellobium chinense. Next base: position 418,883 of record JAWQUT010000213.1, read on the forward strand.
ATGTTCTAAGCCCAGAATGGATTATGTAGGAGCAGTAATAAATCTTACTGCAAAAAATGTGGATTTGATGGCCTATAACCCTGCAATTCAGGGTTCATTTTAGGTGAAAGGCAGTTTATTTCCATCTATAAAATAAAGAAGAAATAGGACCAGATCTCAGCACAAGTTCACTGCAACAAACAATGTACATCAAACATATTCACTTCTTGTAGCCTTCATTATATATAACTACACTTGAATGTACAAAATATTGGGATCAGTATGGTGGTGAACCATCCTACCATCAGGTGGTTCAACCATGTGAGTAATTTGTAACAAAAACTAAATCTATACGAAGACCCAATCGTTTGTTTACATCTTTAGTGATGAATAAAAATAGGTCTGTGCACTTTATCAGTTGAGCAGCGGAAGACCATATTTTCTGTATCTGGTGTCATGGATCGTAGATCGAAGTCTAACTGCATACATACGGCAGAAAGACTTGACTAACTGCAGTGGTGATACACTCCTCGCTACAAACCTTTCATTGTTGTAATCCCCTTCATAGCTGCTGCCTGTATATTGAAGTATGTCGTCCATCTTGATGCAAGCTGGGAGTCGCTAGGAAACTTGGAAGGGAAGCTACTCTCATAACGGTCATTTTAATTCTTCGGCTTTTTGTAGTATCGTTTTTTTTTCATGATGGGTACTAGACTTTGATATCATATTAATCATCTCACCTCAGTACTAACGAAAACATACTGGAGTGCTACAGTATCAGTCAGCTAGACTTTTATCTTCATTTTAAATAGAATCTAGATGAAAAATTTCAGACCTGAAGAAAAGCGTACTTTTTTAAAATTTTAAAACAATAATTTACTGTTCATGCAAGCGGTTGTAGCTGACTGATAAGGAATGCATGCAAGTTTCTTCTTCTTTTCATTTGTGAGCAGCATGTTCAGCTCCTTTCGTCTGATGGACCAATTTTATCCCTATTTTCTTGGAAAGGATGGGGGAACCATGATGAATTGACTGCTTGGGGGAGTCGATATGTACTGTACTGTAGACTCAAGTACAAGTCTTATCTTACATCTGTTCCAAATACAAATTATACAGTGCAAATTTTTTAATTTTTAATTTCACATTTCTCATGGGGCAAGTATAGTTTTATAAAAAGGACTTTTCTTTTGGGTGGAACTCATCTCATCTGAAATACCATGGAGTTGAATGATAGACTAACATTTGGTGCAGGCCTACAGTCTACAGTTTGTTTTGACTATATCTGGTTTTTGGTATAACATGAGGGGTTATTTCAATAGGTCAAACAGTACTAGAGCTGCCATCATTCTAGTCCCAGATGTAGTTACTTGAAAGGGCAGGGTATCACCCATGGAATGGCGGAAATTGCAATTAAAGAACACTTTTATATTAAATCGGTCATACAGGCCACCTCACAAAAGTTTGGAATCTGTCCACAAGCATCATTTGCCCATAAAATCTACATCTTCCTGAAAACATGTAATTGTACTTTCAATTTCTCCAGTCGGCAAGAATTAGTTCAGACTCAATTCCATTCCATGCTCCTGGGGCTGATTCCTGTTTCATATTGTCTGTACTGGGATGAAAGGTGCACTAGTGAAGTCACATAGTATGTTATAATCTCATACGTATACATAATATTTATACCATGTAAATACCAATTCTGAAGATCCCATTATAAATTACACAAATAACCCCTATGTTCCATATGGTATTTTGGAAGAAGTAGCATTACCATATCATTGCTGACATACCTAAATGTCTCGTTTCCTATATGATGAATAAATCCTACATAAAAACTAATGAGCTCATGAAAAATGTAATGTACCAACAGGATTAAGCATACAGAACAAGTAAAGCAGAAAAACAAAATAAATGAAACACTAAGAGAAAGTATCTTATGTTTATTCAGATTATATACACATGTGACAACAAGAACTAACTATCCACTCATTTGTCTATTTAATTATTATGAAGCATTTCAACATACCTCATTGTGTCTTAAGTATTTTTTCTTGGTTATATATAATAATACATATGTAAATATTAATAGAAGAATTTCTGTTTATTATGGTGTGTTCTCATCAACCATTTTGACATAAGACAGTACATTTTCATAAATAAGTACTTCTCTATTCCAAATATTGTGCAACAGAGAAAATATATTAGCCAAATCTGAGAAATAATCCAAGCTGCAAAATCTCTCACTGATATATTGCACCCCTAATGCAAACTGATGTAACACTGCAGTTTAGCTCGACTATCCCATGCCCCAGATGTTACACAACATTGTTACATCATTATGCCGGTTCATCGTTTTGCCTTTGTAGAAGCCTTTAGAAATGTTGGATACATCGACATTTAATGTAAAAAAGATTGCTGATGCATTTCTTTTTCCATCAAGATTTAAAATATGTTCATGTGGACCAAACCAAATAGAACTGTAGATACGCTGATTTGTCTATGGAGGGCAGTATAGTATAAACTTCACACCACAAACTGCCTAATAGTAAATTATTTCCTGGTGAACATCAAAATGCATTTGGAGACTAGGAAAGTAAAATTACTGGTAGCTTGATACTGAACAAAACACCTGAGTTAATGTCACTTTTTAACATGGCAAGCGAGGTAAATGTGATGAAAACGTTTCGAATACTGAAAAATCAACTACAATAAAGAAGCACTGATAAATACTGCATTATGTCATCATACACTGTCTAGAGATGATAGGCAAACATGCCCCCAGAGTGGAGTGTTTTCCACGAGCAACATTTTCAACTCATGCATCATCTAATCTGGACAGTCAATATTGGTCCGATTGAGTGATTCAAGGCTGAGCAAAGAGTCTTCCTGATGATTGTCCCTGTTGGTGTCTAATTTTGTATGAACCTGAATAAACGCCCACTAATTTGTCATTAAAATAGCTGTTGTCTAGACAACATGACAATCAAACTCTGGAGAAACCTGTACCAAATTCACATGTGGTACAGCAGAAAGTTGCTGCACAGGTCTCTACTATCAAGGGAAATAATCCTGTTGTATACAACTGACGTGAAGATGATAAATTACCGAAACTGAAGCGCAGCCTTGGTAAAATCTAGTAGAACGAGGCATCTCAGGTCCAGCCTCTCACTGACTGCATGATCATTGGTACAGTCAATGACCACTCACATGTTGTCTGCCAGATGATTAGCCAACAGAGGGTTGCAAAATCTGTCACCTCACAAGTTCCGTGCTGGCATGTGAATTTATTCTGTTGCAGCACCCAGCATAGTGTAATGAAGGTGAGAACTGGTTCTACTGTAGCATTACAAGGGTTTATGAACTCATTTATGCAAACTTTGAAAGACAATCTCTTTTTAAATGGCAGGAAAACTTATCGTTCAGACATTGTATGTTGCTTGCAATATCATGGTTGACAGTTAGCCCTCAGAATGATATTGGCTGTTTCAGATCCCATAAATCAATGTTAGATTTTTCTTGTGATAACTGATATGGGGTACTCTTACTTCCCAGAAGCCTGATGGAATTGTTAATTTGTCTTAATTGGAGTATTTTTTTATATCCTTTCATTGCAACATAAATGTTACGATGACATTAGCATGTAAATAATAATTAATCTATCATGTACTGAAAAAACATTAAATTTTAATCAGGATGGCATTTATTGCAGTAAGTACTAATACAATAATATAATTCACAATGCTGATGCCCACTCACATGACTTCACACTATTATTACTCCAGCAAGCCAGGTCACTCTAAGGCTTTCTCAACTCCCTGGGGAGCATACAATACTGCTGCCATTTACAGGCGCTGATCAATAGCCTTCTGACAATATCTTTCACTGCCTATATAGCCTGGTACCTATTTAATAGGTAGGTGGACTGAGGAAAATGTGAATGAAATGCTTGCCCAAGGCACCTACAACACAATCGTAGTTTGGAATCGAACCCAGGACCTTTAAATCCAGAATCCAACGCCACAATCATTCGACCACGCTGCTCCACACTACTAACTCTACAAATGAATCATAAAAAATACAGCAGGCTGACATGGAATCCATGAAAACAGAGTAATCCCATGGATGTTGTACTCGGCCACTCAGTGCATCATTTCTTTCAATATCAGGTAAGTAGTGATGAAAACATGCCGTCTGAGTTGACACTAATGGTCATATTCCACAAACATTTACAGGGTTTGGTATGATCATTTCATTCAGAATATTAGGACGGGTTTAAGTGAAAGTTTCAGAATCCACAAATGAGCTTAAACATTTTTGAAAAGTAACATTTCATGAGCAAAAAGCCTTATCATTCTACCAATACTGTACATCATCTCATTTTCCTCCAAACGTCAATTTTTGTGGAATACAACTCTGTGCATTGATTTGAGACGACACGACATGAAAAACATCTGAAAAATCACAATATGGTTGGCAAAAAAACTGTCGTCAACAGTAGGGTTTAAATTGTTATAGACACTTGAACATAATAGTCATATTGTTTCATTATCTGGTTAACATGTATTAAAAGTTTGCTGCCACCTCTCTTCCAATTTCTGAATAAAGCTCTATCAGATCTCTTCAAAATTCTTCTGGGAACATCATGATTCTGAGAAGAGATGTGTGAATGTTCCTTTTGCTGTGGGCTGGAGCCTGTGGGAAGAAAAGAAAAAAACTGACAGAACAAGCAGATATAATGCATATGAGAAATATAACTGAACAAAACATTTATTTTCTTAAAATTTTGAGATTTTGATTTTGTATTTTCTAATAAGCATGTTGCAGTTTATTCTGGAGACAGTAATTTTCATTCTGTTGTTCTCAGAGGTGCTTCAATAGCCAAACATTGTCTGGCAACAGAAACAGCTTACTGCAGTTACACCAGCTTGAACTTTCATGAAATGAGAGCATTTCTTTAAATAAAACTTCAGGTGAGTAACTAAATTCTTTTTGGGGATGGGATGAGGGTTGCTCCTTAAACTACACAAAACAAATATTTACCAGTTCTTTTCGCTGTATTCCACCCCTTTGCTGTCAAACATATGGAATGTGTAAGCATGCCTGGATCTCGTTGATGTGTTGGGCTCACTTTTGTGAACAACCTCCCCATGAATTAACGCTAGCGAACCTGACAATGAGAAAATATAGAACAGCTGTATGAAAATACCCAAGAATTATACACACAATAGAATGGGCTAAGATTAAAACTATCATACATAAACAAACACCATACACGAGTTACAAAAAGTGGTTAAGACTACTTGTATCTCATATAAAGATATGCGAGGTTTCTATATCAATATATAGTGAAGTTCAGGTATCTAGCTCTAATTGATTAACTGTTTGCTATGTATGGCTTTCATGTACATCCATACCCATGTTGGCATCTGCTTGGTTTAAGGCTCAAGGTTAAGTACTTGAAGTAGTGAAGGGATTAATGTTTCTCAGAAACAGTCATAAACGAATTAAATATCTAGATTAAATGAACAAGTATGCCTGAGTCAAGCACTCTTTGATTCATATTTTCCTAGAGGAAGACATTGGAAGTCCCATGGGAATCTTAAGACTTAGATTGGGGATGACAGCAGAGATCTCAATATTTCTGGTTACCGTGATTAACATATAGGTCAAAATAGAGAACATGATCCATCATTCTCTCAATTCACTTATTTGATTAAAATGCTTTTTCAGATCTGCTTCAACAATCTGCCATTCAGGTCACAGGATCAAACTACCTCTGGAGAGTCTACACAGCATAAGCTGTGCTAAACAGGATTCACAAATGTTTGGTAGGTCACTTCTTTTCGTTATGGACAAAACTGTACAGTGATTTAACTTTATATTTATTAAATCTCCATTCAGAAACTACCTGCTTTCATCTCAGCTGGGACAAACTTGCTGTCGTCATACTCTAAAGGTGGGTTGGTGAAAATTACACCATCTGTCTGTGAATCTTCCTGTGGATTTCTGATCATGTATCTCTCATTGTCTACACCATCTGAAATAAGTTGAAATTCACAAGTATTATCACATTTGCATTGTAGTAATGTTGAGTATGCATTTAAGTTCTGCATTAGTTAAGACATACTAACAAGAGAGACAACTGGTTTGGTACTGCTTTAATTTTTTGGACAGCGATGATGGGACTTGGTTCCAAGGCTAAGTCATTTCAGTCATTAGATCAGCACCCAAAATAGCAACTAGGACAACAATATTGTTCCATCTGGACTATAAATCAGGCTGGAGAATTTATATAATCAATTTTAATCTAGAAGCATTGCAATTCAGCCAATTTAATCTTCTCTAATGTACAACAACATAATACTAATAGTGAATGATGACGAAATAAGTGAGAATCTCTCTCTTTTTGAAAACTACTCAAATATGGGTGGTTCACCTTCCTATCCAGCAGCTTAAATATAGGGTGGGTTATGCCCTCTGCAGACAGGCCGACCATTCTCCCCTTCACTATCTCACTATGTGCTCCAGTTATGTCCATACATCTGTGTTTGCCATGACTCTCAAAACACTAAACATCCAGCATTGCAATAGCATCCGGTGGCATCAGTGCATTGCATCATGTTACTACCTTGCTAAGTTACTTGCCGACTGAGTGCTTTGATATCAGGTGATCAAGTCTTTGCTTGCTTTTCAGGATTCTCTCATAGTATTGTGCAAGACCCTCTCCTTTAATGGAGCCCCCACCTTCTCCTCTGAAATCAAATTAAGTGTTTTTGCATGTCTTTCCATTGGTGTGTAATGACTATATCATCATGCGCATCACATTTGCGCAAGTCATTTTTTTTTTTTAGGTTTTGAGAAACTGAGGCACCTCAACCTGTTGCTCAAAGCAAAACAATGGGGCAGATATGGTTCACCTTCTAAAACTGGATTATAATAGCAAATCAAAACTCTACATTATTTAAATGGCAAAAAAAACAAGATAACTGGAAGATTATAGTAATAAAAAACAACTCAGACTGTCACAAAAATGACTTAGGCAAATGTGGAATGAGAGTGACGATATGAGTGCCCTTTCCATCCCATCCTCCACCCTTCTTCCCAAACAAAAAAGAACTTCAACAGTCACTGCGCCCCCAAAACAAGTACCCTTTTGCCACATCCCCACTTCCTGCTTACTTTTGTGAGAGCCTGGAATAAACCATAAGCAGCTGTTATCCTTGAGTGCATCCTCCAAAGGAATCCACACCCCCACCAGCCTTTTTGGACTGGTGTTAAGAAATGTAGAATCCTGATGTGCCGATACTGTGTGAAAAGAACGAATCTTATGAGTGATCTGGGTGTAAAATCATATTTCATCTGTTCATGTGCTGCCCCATCAACAATTACATGACACTAGTTTTGTATCATAGTTCTGCCACGCTACAGAAAAGGCTGTTTACACCAAATTTGATCAAATTCATTCTTTGGCATCTAATGTTGTCTTTCTTTCTATCTGGCTTATTCTCTCACAGCATCTTCAGTTTCTACATTAACTCATCAAGAAAATGAGGCGTAATGTGAAAGTTCTTTGACAGCTCCTGTAAAACTGTGATCTGGCACTTTCTTTTTTAATTTAAACTGAAAAATTGTGGTCTGGGTTTATCACTGATAAACTTGTTGAACTTTTTCCAGTATGAAGTACAACAGAAATTGTCTCTAATAGCCAAGTGAGTGATCACAGTCATATGGCTAAAGCAGAAAGAAACCATTGGTGCATTGATATCCATTTTGCAATTTACAAGGCAATACAGTAATAAGCCTCCCTATTTTGTAGTAAAGATGTTTTAAGATGAATCTGCACAACATGGTGTGCAATCAACTTTGACAAGTTTTCCAAAATTTGCGCTTTAAGTGTGTGCTTTGACTCATAGCTACTGCCTATTTTTATCCCTAATTGCATTTATTGTTGAATTTTTATGATCTATATCATATGGTCCACTGTTCCAAAGTTTGAAACAAAGTTCATTCATTAAAATTACTAAGGAAATGGAGGTTTTGATTGTCTCACTTGCCTCACACCAAAAATATAGAGCAAGTTGGATCTAAGCACATGAAAAATGCACTTCTTGTATTTCCTAATAAAATAGATTTATGACTAATAAATGGTCTTCTTTATCAATGTGATGAACTGTTAACCCTAATAGTGGCAATCGCCGATTAAATCGGCGATAAACCATGTGAGCAAGTGGCAACGCCGATTAGATCGGCTATATCGCCGTCCCAGTTTTTTAGTTATTTCCCCTAGTCCCTTGACCTTTATTTGGACCAGAAGTGATGTTCTTACATTGGAGAGCTCATCTAAGCTTGTTTTCTTCGCTGGAGCGACATTTTTGTGACATTTCAGTTGATTTCGTATTTGTTTTTGTTACATCATAAACCATACTGTTGGTCAAAGAAATGACCACAGAAAAAATATAGGTCAAAATACATAAGCAAAACTAAATATTTTTGGAAAGATAATAGATTTGTGCACAAGATAGTTGTGTTCAAACTGCAAATACTCTAAAAATACTTGGATTTCTGTGCACCTCCTGAAAATAATTTTTTGCGTCACCAGCAGCCATTTTTGTTTTTCAAAGACGTGACCCCAAAAAAATATAACCTTTGCTTTCATAAATTGTTTTTTCAAGTTGTCTGTCCAATTACCTTTCCAATGATATATAGTTTTGCACCTTTATAACGAAAATTGAATTTTTAATGAATTTTTCACTACCACCCATCATTTTGAGCAAAATATACCTTGCCACTTAGGAAAAAACTCCTGCCACTACTAGGGTTAAGTTTACAAAGCAAGTTACAACATTTTACATGACAACATCTGTTTTATTTCATATGAACTGGCTCCAAACCCATATATTCTATGAAGGCTTTTCCCCCAGCTCTCTCCTTCCCTTCAGTCACCACCACCACTCCATCCATTCAAACACCACCACCAAATCTGATTTAATCTATTATCATTTAAAAGGAAATCTCGATCAAACAGATTTTGAAGTCTGAAAATGTTAATAATATGGATTAGCATTTATAGCCATCACTTGAACATGCTGTAGTAAATCACTCAATCTCTCATACCAGAATACAACATCTTACAACAATGGCTCCTTTGATCTACAACTGAATTTAAGAACTCAAACAAAATCCAGGACTAAATCTAGAGTTAGAGAAGGCCCTGAAGCATTTCTGTCACACAAGTGCAAAAGGAAACTTACCCACTCCACCAATTTTAGGTTGCTGCAAATGACATATTGAAAGAAAGAATACAATAGCAGTGAAGAAATGTGTTGGGAGATCATAACAGTTTATAAAATAATCCCAAACAATGCTAAGTAATGCACAAATTTCACTATGCCAAACATTAGTCATGAATGTATCAGAAGCCACTCTATTTCTTACTGCTACACAGTACTGCTAGCTTAATCCCAGGAGGCTTGCTAAAGAGGCTGGCTGTATTAACCGCATAGTGGCTCTTATTAGTTAAGAGAAAGATAAAAATAATTTGTAAAGACCCCTGAATTGTATTTCAAATGTTCTCAATAAACATGGAGAACACTGTACACTAATGAGATGCCTGATTTATTCCATTAAATAAACTCATTAAAGGACACTGCTCCCTGCTGCTACAAGAAACATCTTCATTACAATGCCAAGAATTCATATGTCTGAATTTTATGCAATCCAAAGAATCTCATGGCAGAAACATTTAATGAAAACAGTTTGTATCAGTGAAACTTACCTTGAAGATATACATGCTTTGGCAAATAACTGGATCAGCAAAGCCTATCGCTTTGGCCAACGCCTGAAATTATTGTCAGATATGATTACTACATTAAATTCATCACGCCATTGCACTTATGAATGTTATACATTGTCTTCAAAACAAGACGTACTGATAACATCTGTTATCAAGAACAAAATTCAAATGAAGTGACACCTTATACACCTTATAAAACTGTTACGAGCTTTTTATAGAGTTTCCACATGACTTTGGAAATCTGTCCAAACTTCTGAACAAAATAGCAATAAACTTCACACTTCATCTCTTTTGGATGTACACATGTATATTCATTAAAGTACACTGCTCTCTGCTGCAACAATTTATTGATTTGGTAACACAGTTCAAACTTACTGTTAGGTGTGATGTCAATATATGTGTCAATGCAAAGCAGTCTTATATTCAAACAGAGACATGCTGGGTAGAGAAATGCTATACCTTCATTTTTTCACTTTGTGTGATTTTGCTGAAGACCGGATCCAAACAGTGCAGGGCTGTGAACAGAGAATTTAAGAAGAAAAATGTATACACCACACAAATATCTTGCATACTGACTATTCCTACCAGCCTACTTATCACTAGTTCAAGTAGAATTTTCACAAAATATTTAATTATTGAAACAATTACAAAATGCACACTGAGGTAAACCTATTATCATCAAAGTAGATGCTTTTTAACAGCTGAAAATGTAACTTGATTAGATAATCTACAAGTCCTTAAAACTTTGTCACTTGCTACAGCCTCCATACACATCTCTTCTAGTTGAGTAAATGTTAAAGACACTTGCTAGCTATCAGTATGTATACTGAAGGAAGAAAACAAAGGCTGTAAACCAATGATAGCTATCACAATAGCAAAATTACAGCACAGAGACTTAACTGACATTGGCAGAAGAACTTACCATGGCCAATTTTATTCACTGATACTTGCTTGTCAACCAACAAATTGCCTGAAATAATAAACAGAAGTGCCTTGTTAAGATGAAAAGATGGATGTACATGTATAATGAATTCAGACGGATATGAGATTGAAAGCAGCTCACATAAAATGAAAAATAAATGACGGAATGAGATGGGGAATAAGTAGTCTGTAGGTAGGTGGTTGAATTGATAGACAGGTAAAGGGTAGCTGGGTGGATGAATAACTGAATGAGGAGAGTTGGATGGAAGGATGCACATCACATAGATCTCTAACTATTTTTACAACACAAATTAGCCTTGATCAATTACCATCTTTATCCAAAGCTCCTTCCTCAAAGAAGAATGCAATTTTGTCACCACTGTTCATAAAGTAATCATTGCGAGTCTGAAAAAAAAAATACAGATGACGAAGAAAAGAGAATGATTATTTTGGCCCTCAGTCTGAAATTTGTTTTGTGGCCCCATGTTGCTAGGAAAATTTACATAGATCTAGATCCTTAAGGGGGGGTGCGCCTTCTGAAAAGGGGATCTAGGGGTTAAAATATCGAAATTGGGCTTTTGGTATTTTTAGACACTTTGACCTCTTCTGCTTTGAGAAAAATAACCTTTGAGGCCAGAAACATCCGTTTTATGCCCTGAAAGGGCACCTCTAA
>JAWQUT010000213.1:430643-445049 GCA_033807755.1 Ellobium chinense
GTACTAACGACATTCCCAGACATCTTTTTCACAAAAAATATCTCACATCTTTGTAAAACTAAGATGGCTTAAGCTCTCTTTTAGCCTTCACAATTACCTCTCTGCACACCTGCTTTTGCCCCACACTTTAACACCCTGAATCTTTCACAAACAATGACTTTTTTTAAAACTTTGCCACAAATGTGCAAACTCACATTCCCCATCCCTTGGTAAGAGAGTAACACAAACATACAACGCTAAGCCAAAGATAAAAGGTTGAAAGACTGCATCACTAAAATGGCACATCAGGGTTGAAAATGCCAGTAGTTATTACATGCTTCCCACTTCTTTTTGCCTGACTGCCCAAATCAGTTGAAATACCATCATCTGTTCCCCTCAGTATACCATCATGAGAAACGAAATTAACTGTGAATCTATTTTGGACCAAAATGTGACATTATTTTTATAAAATATTCCCCCTGAGCCCTCATCACTCACACTAATGACCCGGTAAGTGAACACTCACCTGGTCTGTGGTTGAAAACACTGTATGGTGTTCCTTTGGGTCAATAGCATCAACAATCTCACGCATGCGATTTTTCAATGCTGTTATTTCCTCTTCTGTCAGGAAGTTTTCAATGATCGCATAACCATCATTCTGAAGCTGTGGGTTTTATAAAAAGATTGATTTACACATCTCATTGTCAGATTAGCTAATGAACATTCAACAATGTGGACAGGGGGTGGACGGCCGGGGGATAAATAGAAGGAAGATTTTTATTTCCATTGCATTAGCTGATAAATTTACCAATTCAGTGCTAGACTAGTTTCCTGCCTCATTTAACCTTGCATAGCCCTGTGCAGGATTTTCTCCAGACCATAAAATTAAATGATTCGCCTCTTTAATTTCAAAATTCCTCCTAAAAAGTTAGTGAACACGAACCTCTAGCCCATTATACTCTACAGAAACTGGAAAGAATTTGGAAAAAAATATTTCCCTCTTAAACATTACAATTCTCTGTCCAACTTTATGGCAAGGGTGGAATGTTTTACACATTGATAATATCATTAATAGTCTGTGTGAAGGACATCAATCAGTGTGATTCAAATTTTCCCCTTGTCAAGTTAAGTTGTGAATAAACAATAATTCAACCAATCTAATTCACATTGACATAATAGCCTACAATAGGCCTAGGGGTGTATTATTTCTCATGAATAAAATGTGAATTGGAAATTAACTAAACTAAATCTATAGCCTGTGCTTTTTTTTTTGTTTTGTTTTGTATTTTGCTTTTGTGATGCATCGTAATAAGGAAGGGTAATCGCCGCAATATCAATAAGGCAAGATAAGGCCTCGACATCGTTGCAAACCAATCGGTTCGTAACAATAATGGGAAAACCCAGTGGTACTTAAATGCTGTACCTTTTCAAAAGCCTTTGAGAGATCCATCTGGCGACTGCGTTCGATCTCTGTCACGTTTGAACAAAGCACCAAAAACGCCGTTCGAAGACGACGGTTTATCGAGATTTTATTTCGCGTTTTTTTGTACTTTGTACTATGACGAATCGATTAAAATGTAAAATATTTACCATCGTACAGTTTGATGAAACGAAACAATATTACACAAACTCTTGCTTCAGAATGAGTGAGCGGGCTGAGGCGGGAGAGGGAAAAGGAGTAAGTAGGAGGGAAAGAGATACTGTAATATGGTGGCTGAAGAATAGGGAGTGGATTCAGTGGAGACAGGCAACATAAAAAATGACGGAGAACAGGGGAAACGGGAGGGAGGAGGAGAAAATGGGGATCTTTTTGGGGATTTGGGAGGGGTAAATGGGGAAGGAATGGAGGGAGAGAATGGTCTGTGGAAGAAGATATCGGTATATATATATAAAAACCTTCGTATTTTATCAAATTTTGGCTGATAAATATTCCGATGCAGTAGAGGTTTTTTTTTTTTTTTGTTTTTTTTTTTTGCATCTTTTATCAATCTATGACAATATTATTTCATTCCTTATGAGTAAATTGTTGCAAATCTGAAATTACATTCTTTCCCCCTTTCACGTTCTAGCTCTCGTTATGATTGATTCAAGACTGTCATTGTCAAAGTTAGTGATGTTTCCACCCCAACTGTCAGCTGATCCGAAAGGGTAATACACTTCTGTTGGCTTTGAGAATATCAAACAAAAAAGCAACTACTGAAACTTGCGATTTGCTTTCCTTTGCATAAAATCTGCATGAACGTGGCAACTTAAGTTACTATCAAAATTGATAATAATGCAAGGATATACGCCATTAGGTGTTGGTTATTTCAATCTTTTCATTTAAAAAGAAGCAGTAGTTTTGCTTTTTTTCTAGAAGCTGAAAATATGGCTCTTGTTTATTCACAGCTCACACTGACAAGGAGAAATTTCGAACACCACTTGATGTCCTTCACACAGATCAGGCCTTGGAATTTAAAACTCCTGAAAACTTGACCTTTCCGAAAAGTTGATAAAGCCTTCTACACAGCAAAACTAGGCCAGCTGACCTGTGTTTTTTTTTTTCTTGTAATTTTACTACTTGTGTTTTCCAACCACAGCACTTGTTCACCAATAAAACTACACAAATGTTACTCTGCTATTCATGCTTTAAGCCTCTTTCTCAGTGTGACCTGGGTGGCAAGGTTAGTATTATTTCTTTATTAAATATTATTAAGGGGGCGAAATGTGAGCTCAGTCTGATAATTTTTCAGATGTTACATATTATTTTAGGGAAATGTCGTGTTACCTGGGATTTTACCAAACTACTGTGAATTATCAAGTCTGAGAAGATAGGCTGAGAAACACTAAAAACTTTCATGCCCTTGCCAGCAATCAAATTTGAACCAGGGTCTCTCAGCTTGCACGTCTCAGCATGTTACCACTACACTACAGGGACGCTAACCTCACAGCAATGTAATTCTTAAATGCCTTCTGCCTGAAATTTATTGGTCCCTAACATCCACATGCGAGCCTTAGTGTGCACCTGTGACCCTGACACATTTCCCAACTGCTCACATCAGGCCATGGTAAATAAAAGATTGTTGGTCTGGATGTCTCGGAAAGGTTCATTAAATCTCGAGGGCCAATGCAATGAGAGATAGATTAGTCATTTTTTGGTATCTGTCTTCTCCTTGTGAATTTTTTTTCCCTAACCTTGCTCCATGGTAACATTCTTTGAGGTTCATGGTTTAATAACTTTCAGAATTCTGAAGTGATGTAGCCTGAGTATATTGTAATAATAATAACAACAACAGTAACAATAATAATAGTTATAATGATAAAAATAACAATGGGGTTCATGAGTCTCGTGTCTAGTAAATGCCCCTCCACGCAACTTCACACTATTATTCTTTTTCCTAATCTTTGCTCCATGGTTACATTCTTTCGGGTTCACAGTTTAGTAAAAAAATTTTCAGAATTCTGAATTTCTGAACCGATGTAGTCAGAGTGTATTGATTTTTAAATTTTTTTACATCTTTATTGCAGTACATGTGTATAGAGTGTAGTATGCTTGGGTGTGTGAGCTGAATATTATATAATCTTATTTACTTCTCTATGTAAAGCGCTCAGAGCCTGTATCTACAGATATGAGCGCTATATAAATGCTATGTATTATTATTATTGTAATAATAATAATTAATAATAATAATAGTAAGAATAATAGTAACAGTAATAATGATAATAACAATGCAGTTCATTACTCTCGTATCTATCTAGGCTAATGCCCGGCCATACAATTTCACATTATTGTTACTGAGCATAGAAAGCCTAATCATTCTAGGACTTTCTCAACTTCCTGAGGAAAACAATGTGCTGCTGCCATTACATGTGCTAGCATTCTGCTCACTATAGCACCCTGACAATGTTTTCCACAACTCATTGCCTCATGTTTGATGAATTACCGCTACATACAGGCTAATGAGCTCATGAAAAAAAAACAGTGTACCGAAGGGGTTAAGCATACAGAACAAATAAAGCAGAAAAAAGATAAATAAAACAAATAAGAGATAGTATCTCATGTTTATTCTGATTTATGTGCATGCTTTGCATGATGACATGAAAAAAATCCATGTGTTCATTTATGTTTATTTAATCATCATCAAGCGTTTTGACATATCTTATCATGTCTAGATATATATTCTGGGTAATGGATAATAATAATAACTATATGATATTATTAATAATGATAGAAGGAGAAGCTTATCCATCATTTTGGTATGCTCTCATCAAACATTTTGACACCATATCGTACACTTTAAGTATTCCAGGTCTCTACTTCTCTATTCCAAATAATGTGCAAGACAGAAAAAAATGTACAGTTTATGGCCACATTTGAAAAATAATCCAAACAGCAGAATTTTTCACCGATGTACCGCATTTCCAAGGCATAACTGTGCAGTTAAGTGAGACTGTATAATGGACCACTGTTACGATGACCTTTGTAGAAGACTTTGGAAATGTTGCATATATCCATATTTAAAGTGAAAAATTCGGATGATCTGCTTGAAGATGATGAAATACTGAAATTCAAGTGCACCCTTGATTAACTCTAGACAAGTAGCAAAGAGCGCCTTGGGTCTAGCTTCCCACTGGTTGCTTGACTATTGTTACAGTTAGTGACCATTGCACATGTTGTCTGCCGGCCGATCAAATGACACCAGGCTGCAAAATTCGACCACTGTCTCACACTGTTAGTGCTTGTATGTGAATTAATTCTATCTAGCACCCAGCATAGTGGAGTGAAGGTAAGAACTGATTCTACCATGGGATCACAAGAGTTAATGAACTCATTAAGTGCAAAGCTTGAAAGACAGCTTCAGATTCAAGTGCAGGAGATCTTGAGGTTCAGAGATTGTAACTTGCTTGCAATATCTTGTTTGGCTGTGAGCCTTAGTATGACAGAAGCTGTTTCACATCCCGTAAATCAATAATGAAATATTTTTTGGTGATAACTGACGTAAGTTACTCTCCCTTCCCAGCAGCCTGGTAGAGTTAATAATTTGACTTAATTGGAGTAATTTTTTATAATCCTTTCATTGCAAAATAGTGTTACCATGACATTAGCATGTAATTAATAATATATATGTAATATTTAAAGCAACATAAAAAAAACTCAGGGTGGCATTTATCACAGGACTGCATCCAAGCAGCAGTATGTAGTAATGAATATTAAAAAAGACACAACAAGGTGACATGAAATCCACAAGAATGGAATAATACAATGCATTATATATTGTATCTTGCCTCTCAGCACATCATTTATTTCCAATATCACATCCAGCTGACACTTGAGGTCATCTTCTAAAAATAGTCATATTCCACAAATTAGGTCATTCATAGGTTTTAGTATCATTTCGTTCGAACTATTAGGACCGGTTTGGATAAAAGTTTCAGAATCCACAAATGAGCTTAAACTTAAAGATTTATGAAGAGTCACATCTTATGAGAATAAGGCTTCATCATGCGACCAGTATTGTACATCATCCCATTTTTCTCCAAACTTTAATTTTTGTGGAATAAAACCTCATGGGTCAATATGGACAACATGGAAAACATCTGAGAAATCAGAACCTGGCTGGCTGGGACATTGTCATCAACAAAATGGTCCATTTTGGGGTAGACACTGTTGCACAAAAGGCATGGGGTTTCCTTGTCTGGTAATCAATACAATAAAGTTTGCTGTCGCCTCTCTTCCTGTTTCTGAATAAAGCTCTGATGGATCTTTAAAGTTATTCTGGCAATATTATGATTCTGAGAAGAGATGTGTGAAAGTACCAGTTGCTGTGGGCTGAAGCCTGTGGGAAGAAAAAAAACAAACTGACAAAGCAAGTAAATTTTATAAGAAAAATAACGGAACATAACATTTATGTCCTTGAAATTTTCAGAGGGTAAATTGTTAAACTGTATATTCAAAAACATTTTTGCAAATCCCAAACTTACAGCAGAGTTAAGTCAAGTTTACAGTGTGATCTGTGCTTTCTAATAAGCATGTTGTATATTAGTTTGGAGAAAATAATTTTCATTCTGTTGTTTTCAGGGTCACTTCAATGGCCAAACAATGTCTGGCAATAAAAAGGCCTACCAAAATTACACTGGCTTGAATTATCATAAACCGGGAGACATCTATAGAAAGTTCCTTTATTGCAAATTATCCAACAATTTCTGCTAGGTGCTGAACTTATCATGAATGAATTGTCTTATGAATTAATAATTTTCCTGTGAACTATGGCATTAACGTGAGTGACCAGATTCAAGGAGGAAGGGGGGGGGCGGATGGGGCTGCTCCCTAAAACAAAACAACTAGGCCTTTATACCAGTTCTTGTTGCTATATTCCACTCTTTTTACTTTTACTGTCAAACATATGGAATGCATTTAAGCATGCCTGGATCTCGTCGATATGTTTGGCTCAGACTTGTGGACAACATCACCATGAATTAATGCTAGCGAATCTGACAGCAAGAATGTTTACAAGAGTAACAGGAAAATAGCCAGAAAAAACTTCAAAAACATCTTACAAGAGTAGACACATTATGAAAGAGTTATAAAATGTACAAAAGACTACTTTTATCACAGTATAAATTGTGAAAAGTTCCTATACCGTACCAATTTATACTGAAGTCCAGGTATCCAACACACAGCGATTAATCATTCAGTTGCTACCTATGATGTACTTCTACATCCTTACCCTTACCAGCAGTATCCTGGCATTCTCCCGCTGCATGCGGGGTATAAAACTAGGGGTTAAAATACTTGACATAGTGAATCACAAACAGCGCAATAAATGGATTAAAGTCTATTCACAATAAATGCAAAGTTCTTTCACTATTTGATACACCTCGTCCTTGAAGGATGCATAACTAACAGCAGGCATGACAATAGCTGATAGCAAAATTTTTGGAAACCGTGACAAACATAAAGGTGAAAACGGAAGTTGTTTCATCATTCTCTCAAGTCACTTATTTCATTAAAATGCATTTTGTTTTCAGAATTGTTTCAGCAATCCGCCATCCTTGTTATAGAACCAAAATACTCTAAGGAAATCTTCATCGAAAGTTGTACTAAACAGGGGTTCATGAATTACTTATTTACTAGTAAGTACTTCTGTTCATTTTGGATAAAACTGTACAGTGATTTAACTTTACACCTATTAAAATTCCATTAATAAAATTAGACTACCTGTTTTCATATCGGCTGGGACAAACTTGCTGTCATCATACTCTACAGTCTACAGGTGAGTTGGTGAAACTAACACTGTCTGTCTGTGGATTTCTGAGCAAGTGTCTCCCGTTATCTACATCATCTGAAATACATGCTGAAATTCACAATCATTATCATCATTGTTTTAATGGTGAGCATGCACTAAAGACTGTCTTTAAACGTTGATCAAAAGCTACTTTTCTGCAGTCGTGAAAATGAACTAATAAGGGGGATAACTCTTTCTGTGTTGCATTAACCTATCAGAAAGCAGTGATAGGACTTGGCTATAAGGCCAAGTCATTTCAGTCATTAGCTCAGCACCCAAAATAGTCTGTGTTCGTGAAAAACTACTGAAATATGGGTGGCATAACATTCTTTCCAGCAGCTTTTAAAAAAAAAAAAAGGTGGCATAATATGTGAGTGAGTGTGGGTGAGTGGGTGGGTGTTGTGTGTTGCTCTGAGTATAAGGGTGTTAATCTGTGTATTACTATTATGTATAAAGGTAAACAGGCAATGTGCCATTTAGGACAATAAAAGTATATACTGTATATATCTTATCTTTATGCCCTCTGCTTAAAAAAAAGCTTGTTCCCTCCCCTAACTGATCTTGTGCTCCAGTTATGTCCACTTGCATGTGTTTGCCTTGACTTTCAGAATATAATAAGCATTCAGCACAATCTATGTGTGCATCCCTTCCACTAACAGCCACGGAGCTCCACATTCCCCTCTGTGTTCATATCATGTGCATTTGCATGTTTTTTGCCTTGTTGTATCATGATCTTATAAATATCCTCTCCCTCTTCCTTCTCCCCCCCNCCCCCCCAAAAGACCTTTAACAGAAACTATACCCCTAAACCAAGTAGATCTATAACCCATATTACATTTTCATTTCCGCCTACTTTTGTGAGAGCCTGGAATAAACCACAAGCAGCTGTTATCCTTGAGTGCATTCTCCAGAGGAATCCACATCCCCATCAGCCTTTTTGGACCGGTGTTAAGAAATGTAGAATCCTGATGTGGCATCACTGTGGGAATAGAATAATTCTTATGAGTAATCTGGATGTAAAGTCATTATGATTTACCTATTCATGAACAGTTCTAACTCATTGGCTTTTGCACTACAGTTATAGACCAAGGCAGTCTACACTAAATAAATTCATCCTTTGGCATCTAATGTTGTGTATCTTACAACCTGGCTTATTCTCTCACTGCTTCAACACTTTCCACAATAATTAATAAAGTGAGGCACGATGTGAAAGGACCCTGACATCAGAATCTCCTGTAAAACTGTGGTTTGGGACATTCAAAAAAAAAAGGAAAACTGAATAGTTGTGGTATGGGGTTTATTATTAATAAACCTTATTTCAGTATGAAACACTATACAGAATGTCTCTAATGGTTACAGAAGCCTAATCCAATTTCCCTCTTTCAGCCAATAAACTGTTTTCTCTACTGTCACTTGCAAGAAATTCCACAATCTCTAGGTCTTCTTTAAGTACTTGCAGAATTCAATAAGCTTATTAAAAATGATGTTCAAAATATAGATCTTGCAGTTCGTTTTCGAGCTGCGAACCGATACATCGAAAGGTGTAAACAAGCTAACTTAACGACAAGTGCTCCGCACAGAAGGCCAAACCGAAACCGAAGTGAATGACCCAAACTTCAGGTTTAATTTACAAAATCAGGAGAGAATGTAAAATAATTCGCAGGTAGGTTCACAAATCTAGGGCCCATTAACCACAATCTGTCCAAAGGACAGATTTTTTACTGTCTTCCTAACGCATGTAACAGCATGTTATTTTCAGCCAATTAGAAGTCTGTAACCTAATAGCCGAGCAAGTGATCACAATCACGTGGATTATGCAGAGAGAAACCACCAGAGCTTTGACATCTATTGTGCAATTTACAAAGTGGCATTAAAAAAAATAAATGAATGGGAATTTTTATGATAAATCTGCACAACATGATGTGCAATCAACTTTGATATGCTTTTCCTACAATTTGCACTTTCATGTGTGTGCTTCGGCTATAGTTATTGCAATAAAGTGTTGATATTTTCATGTTTATAACCCATAGCATGTGGTCAGCCATTGCAAAGTTTGAAACAAAATTCATTTATTAAAATTGCTTTAAAAAAAAGGTTTTAATTATGTTTATCTCACTCTGTGTTGACGATGATGTCCATGTGAACAGTCTGTGGTAGTTGTAAGACTGCAACAGACCTGAGGCCGTGTGCATAATCCATACGTTACTAAACATATTGCGTTAACCACAGTGAACACTACTATTGTTTTGAGAGTTTCCCGTGGTTACCGCATTGCGTCAACTAACATAAGGGTTATGCATACGGCCATCAGATCTTGCACAAAAAATACAGAACAAGAGGGATTTGAGCATACAATGAGTATCTAGTCTATACTTTTTACAGTCCTCATCAAAATGCACATGTTATTAACAAATAATCATTCCTTTTTCAAAGTGATCAGGGTAAAAAAATCAAGACAGAAAATTTTACATAATAAATTATAAAATCAAATATGTCTTATTTCATGATGAATTTGCTCCCTACCCATTTATTCCAATGAAGGCTTTTCCCCTCATGTCTCTCCTTTCCTCCCACCACCATCAGACCACCCATCAAAACAACACTACCAAATTTTACTTACATTCTATCACTTAAAAGGAAATAATATAGATCTAAAAAGATAACAGCCTGAAAGTGTCACTAAAATAGATCAATATTTCTTTTCATCAGCAGATCATACTCTAGTGGAATGCCCGAAAAGTCATTTGATCTCTCATACCACATAGACTAGTAACAACTTACAACAATGGCTTCTTTCATCCACAACTGAATATCACACCCCCCCCCTCCCCCCTCAAAAAAAAGTGACAAAATCAAACACCGAATCTTGACCTAGGGAGAGACACTGAAGCATTGCTGTCCCATAAGTGCAAAGGAAACTTACCCACTCCACCAATAATTTGTAGGTTGCTGCAAACGACAGATTAGAAACAAAAGCAATAGCAATGGAGAAATGTGTTGTGAGATTACAATTTATAAAATAATCCCAAACAATGCTAAATGCCAAATAATCTTCATCATGCAAAACATCAGTTATGAATGTATCACAAGCCACTCAGTTCATTACAGCTATGTAGTATTGCATGCTTTCCCAAAGGCTTTCCTAAGAGGTTGTCTGTGTTCATTGCTTGGTGGCTGTTAGTAGTTGAAAGCAACATAATTTTTTTTTGTACAAATCTCTAAATTTGCATTTCAAATGTTCTCAACAAGCATGGAGAACATTGTATACTAATAAGATGCTTGATCCATTCCATTTAAGAGAGTCACCATAAGACACTGATCACTGCTGCTAGAAACCTATTCATTACATAGCCAAGCCAAGAACTGTTATTTCAGAACTGCATGCAATCCAAAGATTATTATGGCAGAAATATTTAAAAACACATTACCGATCAAACTTACCATGAATATACATGCTTTGACAAATGACTGGATCTACAAAGCCTATGGCTTTGGCCAATGCCTGAAAATATTGTCAGACATGATTACTTCATAAACTTCATCATGCCAGAAGGCTACTGCACTTTTGAATGTTTTAAACTTTGTTTTCTAAACAAGACATACTGATAGTGATAACATCAGTTTTCATCCATGGCGTATTCCAAATTTATAAAGTACAGAGAAAAATGGAATCTTTGCAGCCTTATCATTCACAGGAAGAAATTGGGCCTCTTAAAATTATTATGTACTAACTATAGTCTATAAATTTTTGAGTTTCCAGATGAATTCAGAACCGACCCAGAATTCTGCAAAAACTGACTTTCGACCTCTTATGGAGGTATTTGTCTGTCACTCACCGATAGAGTAACATAGTTAGCTGTGATGTCAACTGTGATGTTAACATATTATGTGTCAATGCTAAAGAGCCTTATAATCAAACAGAAATGTGCCAGCCAGAGATTAAATGTAGATGTGCTTTTTTCTAGAAATCTGAAAATCATTGCTTTTGTCAATTCACATTGACAAGGAAACCATTCGAATCACACCCGTTGATGTCTTTCACGCAGATCGGGCCTTGGAGTATGAAAAAAAAAACTACTGCAAACTTAATCTACTGTTCCGAAAAGATGAAAAAGGCTTTCTACGTGGCAAAACTGGGTCAGCTTCTGTTTTCCAACCTCAACCCTTGTTCAACAATCTAAGAATCTTAACCAGTCATGATTTCGAGCCTCACTCCCAAGCAATGGTAAATACGGGATTACTGGATTTTGTCTATTTCAAACACAGTGTTGATAATGGGAGAGACTCATTCTTTTTTCTTGTCATTTCCTTGTGAATTCATTATTTTCTTTGCTCCTTGGTAACATTCTTTAGGGTTCACAGTCTAATATTTTTTTCTGAATTTTGCACTCCTTAATTCATGTAGTCATAGTGTATATGATTATACGAATACTGATACTAATAATAATAATAAGAAGAATGCAGTTTATATAACATTCGTGTTCAGGCTAATGCCCTTTCACATGACTTCACACTATTATTACCTAGCAGTCATGGTCACTCTAACTCTAGGGCTTTCTCAACTCCCTGGGAACATACAGTACTGGTGCTGCCACCATTTACAAATGCTCAACACTAGCACATCTATCTTCCTCTGTTCTTAGCCAGACACTCAGTTTACAGATGGATGGACTAATGAAATGCTTTCCCAAGGCACTTACAACAATAGCGTGGACGGGAATCAAACTCATGACCTTCTGATCTTGAGTCTGATGTTGTTACCATTCGGCCAAGCAGCTTCACAATTGAATTTGGGAAAAACGGGATTGCGTGCAGCTTTTTCACTGACTTGAAGAGATTTAATGCCTCATAGAATTGCTTTCCTCTTAATGTCGTGACTTCGCATATTATTACAGTGATAGGTGATCCCAACTGGCCAAAATTCTGAAAATGCCCAAATTTTATTTGACCTACTTGCGGAATATATTATGTTATATGCCAGTATATGAGGTATGTACCCAAAGTGCCCAGAATATGCCTATTAAAAGCTCAGTGTCTGAGACTAGCCGTGAAGCCATTGTACCCTATCGTAACGTGGCAACACGGCCACTCATACATTAGACAAGACTGAGTGATGAAATGATACTACGCCACACAAGATGTCATGCTTTATTTACTTAATACTTTTCATCTTGAAAATAATAAACTCGCAGTGAGAGTAACCCTCTGTGATGAAGAGCTAGTCTAGTCTAGTACAGGGTTACTTTCCAACATCAAATTATTATTTCTTTGCACACGATAAACACCAACAGCAGGTAGAAAGCTGGAAGTCACAACTTGCCAACATATCGGATGTGTGCACTACAGCAGACTGTTGGACTTCCAAAAGCAAAGTGAGGCAATACATTTCAACGGAGACTATTGTCATCTTTCTAAAGAGATTACATGTATTACGTGTCCATTACGACAGAATTAATTTCGCTTTGCCATAACTAGGATGAAAAACATTAATAAACATTAATTACAATTCTTACCAGACTGTTCACTCTGACTAGTGGTCAGTTTAGGCCTGATGAATAAATAGTTTTAAGTTATGCACCTTGTTACTGCGCTACATCACAACAGGATGATGCCACGTATTTTTCTCTTTGTTTTACGCTACTGCAGGAAACAAATGCAGACCATTTATTTTTCTCTTGAAAAAAGTAATGAAACTGACAGAAGATTGTGTTGTTTGTTTATACAAAATGTAAAGGTGACAAGAATGTGTAACAGGAGGGCTGCCCTGTATTTTTCAGGTAGTTTTTTTTGGCTGGATGATGTGTCGTTTTTTTAAAAAGTGACTGGTCTGAGAAGAGTGGCTCTGCATGAGGAAGGCTTAACGGTGGTCAACATGTGATATCCCTGCGACAGCCCTGGAAGAGATTCATTAGCAGTTTTGAATCCACAACAAAGTTCGGAGAATGGTGATGGACAGCAGTTCTTCGATATATATGTTACCAAGAGCACATTTTTTTAAAACGTCAAGTAATGTAACGTATTATAAAATATCAGGCCTCCCACTTAGTAAGGAGAGATTCCTCATTTTTCAACCCAGAAAATAAGCACATTACGAGAACCAAATGTTGAAAATTGATATGCCCTACTTCTTTTCATCAATTCGGTTGGAAACCAATAATCCTCCATGAATGAAAATTATGACTTAAAATATTATACATTGTGCTACTCGATGTACCTGTTTCAGTGATCTTTTTTTTTTTTCATTTTTTCCTCAAAAGTGTATTTGAAGAAGCAAGGTCGCATCTTGAAGATCACGATTTCGAACCACAGCCGACTGAAGATCTGGAGGAACCAGAAGAATCCATTATACCTGATATCTTTTCATCACAGATTTACAACACACACATTAAATCTTGTTATCAACAAAGATAGTGAGATAGCTCTCGAAGATGACCACTTCGAAATGATCACAACTGCCGTGTTCTTAAAATGCCAAGCCTTTTGAAATAAGCAGTTACGCTATTCAAATGCTGCAAGTGAGCAGGAATTCTGGACTATACAAGTATGACTATTTTTTGTTTGCACGGATTTTGGTAGGACCATGCAATAACGTTTAGATCTCCGTGATTACAGTGAAATATACACCGGCATTGTACGTCCTAAAATGAAGTCCGGACAAGTGCTGAGTTTAGTCAACGTCGTATGTGAGGTTGTGTATTGGCCTAAGAACATCAGAATCTGCTAGTTAACTTTTTTTTTTCGTGCTCCAGCCTTATAATCAACAAATTGCATGTTTTAACTTCTTGGCTTTTGTTATGTTATTTCTTTGTTCCATTTCTATCCATAACCTGTTCCAGTTAATGGCAAACTGTCTTTAATACACAATTTTGCAGGTTCAAGCTGTCATGGACTAAGGACGTAAACCTAGAGCAGAGGGCCATGCCACCTCACACAGCTGTATGACGAATTTGGAACAAAGACAGTCGCCAACAGCACAGCCTCTGAATGATAGCTTTTTCAGCTTTGAGAATGAACTCCAGATTGAGAGAAGGAGGATGATCGCTTCCTCCAAGCTGCAGAAAGATATCTACGTTAAAGATTTCTTTCCTCCTGTTAGGATTGTTATCAAGCGGTATAACACTGTCTTGCCTTCCTCTACAGATGTCAGCCACGAGGGACTTGT
>JAWQUT010000213.1:447211-452211 GCA_033807755.1 Ellobium chinense
CCCCCCAAACCATCGTTTCGCTAATGTAACAAATTACCAATTGCAATCAGCGATTTCACCTATTTGGTCCATTTCCTTCCCTGCTCAGTTAATGTATACATACATGAAAACTTCAGTGTTCGTTAAGGACTTCGCTGCTCTGTGGCGTGCTTCGGAAATAACATCTCTACGTTTGCATTTCGAGGACACACTGACCTGGTCATCCTCCTCTCGGTTTTTCACCTATCCTCTTCTTCTTCTCTTTTCCTTGTCATCTTCTTCCTTGCTGTTTTTTGTCACGGTCCCTTTCAAAACATGAAGTGCCACAACAGAGTGACGCACCAGCCATTAATGAGCCCAAATTCTTTGCACTTCAAATTATCCAAACAGAATCAACAATACTCTTCAAAAAGAACATGTATCTTTTATATTTCGAACAGAAAGTTTTGTTTGGTCTCGTCAACACGGTTACGCACATGTTTTTATGCTAAGGGTTTGAAGTGAACAAAAATAAAAGAAAAACTCAAACCTAATGATTTTGTTGCTTTTCGGATGCAGGCGTATATGTTTACGTATAATATGGCTGAATTCATGAGAAGCCACCTCCAACACAGATACATTATTAATCAATGTTTGTGAGTAAATCCAGTGTAAGGAAAACAATAGGGAGTCTGCTCTCAGAAATGCAGCCTGAGAGAACAAAAGTGGCGGAAGTATTTCTTTTGAATTATTGGAAGATGAGTATCGGAATGTGCGTAAGCTACTTGTGACCACGTCAATAACTAAATATGCAGCATATTTAAATGTACACGTGTATACACAATATGACCTAACGGCGAGGGGCAGTCATTAAATTTGGGTTTCACAGGTGTTTTTATGTTCGTGAGTAAAAGTTTATTAAATTTAAAAAAAAAAAAAAATTACTGAAACATGAAACAAGAGCATTACAACAAACGGGAGGATTTCAGTATGTGGGCCATCCAACGACATACTCCCGGTGTATACCAATAACAACATTAAACTGGAATTATTTTGAATAGGTTGGTATGAGAAAGAGGGACTTTGTTTGTTTTTTTTCATGGCAGATGATAAAGAATAGTGATCATTTTCAAACCTTGCAATTATTCCTTGCATGTTGTAGGATGATCGGTCCCAAAAAAACAATAAGATGCGGATTGTTTTAGTAATCTTCGCGAGGTGTGAAGAAATGTTCTTTTCGTTGTCAAGTATAACTTAAGTTTTTTCCCCCGTGATGCAAGATCATAAAAACGTTTACACAGCTTTTTTTGTTTAAATTGAAAAGTAAATACTTTCTCGGTAGCACCACGAAGTTTGAATCGCATTTTATAGGACAGTGGATGCGCTGAACTATTCTGTTTTCTCATCTTGTATAAGTTAAAAACAAAAATGTCCTTCAGTGTTTTCATCACTGTTAACATCCATGGCAGTAGAGGCAATAGGTTGAAGAAAGAGCACTTGTGTATGGGCGCGTGTGTGCGCGTGCTCTGATGTGTGGGTGAATTTGTATGACAGCAGAGGAAAGGAGAGGGAAAGAGGCGTTATCTTAAACTGTAAATGATTTTGTACATTTACAAAATTGCGTTTGGCGTCAGGCCTAAAATGAAGTTTAAACTTGC
Organism: Ellobium chinense; assembly: GCA_033807755.1. Lineage (NCBI taxonomy): Eukaryota > Metazoa > Mollusca > Gastropoda > Ellobiida > Ellobiidae > Ellobium > Ellobium chinense. Next base: position 448,828 of record JAWQUT010000213.1, read on the forward strand.
AATGTGCAGAATTTCATACATCCCTGTCAAAACTTCGTATTATTTTTATGTCGACTTGAAAGTCAAGTCGTCTTGTACATATATATATATAATCTTGTCAAAAGTAAATATTGGGGTAATTTTGTTGAGAATTCATCAGTTCTGATGACGTTTGGACATAAGCTTGGCTTAAAAAAAAAAAAGCAAAGTATCCTAATTGAAAAGACTGACTGCGAAACGGGTGAGGCAAAAATGGAAAATGCAGTGTGTAAGCTCAGGTCAAAGAGCGAGAAATATATATAGATGATGTAACAAGAAAATTACAATTAAAAAGTCAGACGACTATTAGGTAAGAACTATATTTTTTAACAGCGTTCTTCGCCAGAGAATAAATTGTACATAACCCACACGCACATGCACTGAGACAGAGACCCAAATTTAATATGGCATAGGAATTCTTCTATACGGAAGGTATTTTTTCCCCTTTGTTTATTTGAAACAAGGGTAAGAGGAATCGGATTCGAATCAATCATTTGTATCCGATTCCTTGAATCTTGCCCATCACTGCTAAGAACAAATAAGACAAGATACACTGCACACCAAAGCAGAGTTGTGTAACAGGTGACAAAATATTTGGAAAGAAATAGCATGAAGAAAGAGATGGCACATTGCCTGCCATGCAAAAATGTGAGGCAATGCCCTTTGTGGAGGGAGAGGGGAAAAGGTAGTTTGCGTGAGCGAAGGCAAGGTGTGGAAAGGGGCAAAGAGAAGGGGTAGATCCATTTTAAAAGTCGCGTAATATATATATATATATATATTTTTAAAGGGTCATGAGCAGGTTGGATTTAAGTTCGCAAGACCCAAGACACGAGAAAGATGCTGAGCCCCAGTTCATGAGGATATTATAACGATACCACTTTACCACTGAATGAAACAAAACGTGAGGGCACTTGTTCTCTCTCTCTCTCTCTCTCTCTCTCTCTCTCTCTCTCTCTCTCTCTCTCCTTCCCTCTCTCCGTATTTCTCCTTTTATTCTTTCCTCCTCTTATTTTCTTCTCATACAGATTTTTCTCATTTTCTCGCGCAAGCCCTCAACAAGCGCAGAGCCCTGGGCACCTGTCCACAGTACCCATGCCTAAATCTGTCATTGTGTGGATGAAGAAGCTTTATTTATGTAGTGAATGCCTTCCATGTAAAGTTCTTGTAAAGAATCCACCCCCCCCCCCCCCCNCCAACTACCACCTCTTCACACATAAGCTCCCCACTCGACTCCATGCACTGATTAAAGCCAATGTGGTCCCACCACTCATCTTTACCTTACATACTCTCATGTAACAAACAGAAAATACGGGGAAAGAAAGTCAGGCAAATGTTACATGACACACTTTCAAACCACGAGCCTCCTCCGAACATGGCCAGCCTGTTTACACAGTTACTATAGCAACGTTTGACGTCTATTAACGCCAGCCGTGTGTTTTGGATGTTTCTATTTTTTAATGGACCGGGCAGCACTTTAGGAGATGAAAGTTGCCTTAAAAGGAGTTTAATAATGTTTTACAGTCTTCCATTACGTGATGTCTAATGCTGACTCATCAGCAATGTGGATGTGCACAAATAGCTCATCATTTGTAACATCATCATCTTCATAGTTGTGGTTGTCATCATTACTGTCGTCAGTATAATGTAGAAGTGTTGTTTTGTTGTTGTTTTTTCCGGAGAATCTAATATTCGTGAAAAGTCGAAAATGGTTTTCCGCGAGGATCAGGCGTTGGCGAACTCTGCGTGATAGTTTCTCATGCCTGGATGGGTATAGAAATCTGGGGTTAGTCCGGAGTGTCGTTACAATGGTAAGAGATCCCATCGTAAATGCGCAAGCTCTCGATCTTCTTTATTTTTTCCCCACGAACACAGACATTCCACACGCTTGAGCTAATGGACTGAACCTTAGGAATTCCAGTTTTGATGCTTCAAATCGTAACTGATCGATTTTGCTGCCGTGTTTACAAGGTTATAATGTATTTGTGATTGTATTCTCATCTGTTTTACTCTAATAAGGTTTTGGGCAATTGAATTCTTTGGCATAATATTTACAGTACTCATAATCACCATACATCTTGGTCATCACGCCAGCACGACTAATAACTATTTAATCGTCATCTGAATCTTTACCCTATTATAACCAGCTCCACCGTGAGCATCATCAGCATAATTTAAGAATCTCGCGTCTGCAAGCATCTTGGTGGGGCGAATCTTTATCTGAGTGTATAAAGGCCGCATTTCGATGCACAGAATGTTTACTTCTGCAAATGTGCAACAATGTTTCTGCCGTCCTCTCTTTACCTTGAAAGTCATGGCCCGTCTCTGCTCAAACATCTTTGCACCCTTGAAGCAAAGTCGTCTTTAGATGGTTCCTTCATGTGCAAAAGTTTGCTGGTGTATGTTTTACTGCAGGCTTTAAGATTTAGATCTACATGTCTTTTGACGTCATACCTGTACTTAAAGCACTCACTGGATTTTCCATGCAGGCTTTAAGATTTAGATCTACATGACTCTTTTGATGTCATTAGGTGATTAAAGCACTCACTGGACCTTCCATGCAGGCTTTAAGTTTTAGATCTACATGTCTCTTTTGATGTCATACTGTACTTAAAGCACTCACTGGAGCTTCCTTGCAGGCTTTAAGATTTAGATCTACATGTCTCTTTTGATGTCATACCTGTACTTAAAGCACTCACTGGATCTTCCATGCAGGCTTTAAGATTTAGCTGTACATGTCTTTTTTGATGTCATACTGTACTTAGAGAACTCGTTGGATCTTCCATGATTATTAGCATGAGATCTGAAGAAGCAGCTAAAAGCTGTGCCGTCCGATTGTACTGTTGGAAGACAAGCCCCGCCTACAAATGGCCGTGGACACTGCTTCGATTCGGATGGATGTGCTGCCATATTTTAAACATTGTACGTCGTTATATAATTTTTCTTCATCGTAACCCTTCGGNTTTGATGTCGTACCTGTACTTAAAGCACTCACTGGATCTTCCTTGCAGGCTTTAAGATTTAGATCTACATGTCTTTTGATGTCATACCTGTACTTAAAGCACTCACTGGATCTTCCTTGCAGGCTTTAAGATTTAGATCGGCATGTCTTTTGATGTCATACCTGTACCTAAAGCACTCACTGGATCTTCCTTGCAGGCTTTAAGATTTAGCTCTACATGTCTTTTTTGATGTCATACTGTACTTAGAGAACTCGTTGGATCTTCCATGATTATTAGCATGAGATCTGAAGAAGCAGCTAAAAGCTGTGCCGTCCGATTGTACTGTTGGAAGACAAGCCCCGCCTACAAATGGCCGTGGACCCTGCTTCGGTTCAGATGGATGTGCTGCCATATTTTAAACATTGTA
>JAWQUT010000213.1:454711-478708 GCA_033807755.1 Ellobium chinense
TAATCTACTTGTATGTGAACAACGAAATGAAAATGTGAAGTGACATTCAATATTACTATTCAACTTCATAACAATCTTAAACTCTGGGTCCGCTTTAAGGTTACAGACCAGTAATGGGATTGGACCCTTTTTTCCTCTATGGGCTATATTAACATTTTGAGCTGCCCTCTGAATCCAAAGTTTTAGCGTTCACCCAGACCCATACCAGATTGAAGCTCATTATGTGGCCCAAATTTTAAGACTTACCCAACCCTAGCAAGCCCATTGAAATTTTGAGCTTGGTTGCTATTTGTAAACAGACCCTACATTTTTCACTGGTCAATGTCAAACCCCTCCTCTTCCGCCTGAGCACACCCTTGACCTGGCATTTCCAGCCCATGGCTATATAGTGCCTGGCAAAATAAAGTAAAATGAACACAGTTTCCCATGATATCAAAATTTCCCCCCTGGAGCCCTTATTACTGGAAGCAGGGCATGCCAAAAGAGGGAAAAGGGGAGATGAAATATAACCCCTAAGTCGTAGGACCACAAAGTGAAAGTACAATTGCAGGCCTGTAACCTTCTAAACTCCTTAATGATCATTAAGAGTTAACGACAATGATTCTTCACCGTGGGACCCTTTACCAGTGACATGGCGTAGGTAAATTTTCACAACGTACCCTCTACACTTCCTCCACCGACGAACTATTTTGTGGACCTCATCACACCCAGGTGTGTGCACACAATGTAAGCCTATGCAGGCTTCGCAGTGACTCTTGTTGGGGAGTTTTCAGGCCATATTCTTGCGCTGTCACGTACGCTTGTTTAAAGACATAAAAAATGGTGATCGGAATGTTAAATTAACTACGAATTTCAGCTTTAAAAATGTCCGCAGTATTTACACTCACAAAACAATGGATTGCTATAGTTTTCGGAATAACTTGTGGCTTTTTTTTCCCAGATAGACACACTGGTGCAGTTTACACGACATAGTGTTCTGGAAATAGCTCAAAACGCCCACGACAAATGGCCATTTGCTTCATGCCAATGGAAGTTAAAAAAATGTCGTCTCAATTTGTCACCATAAATGGGAACTCCGTTGCCATGTCGAAACTTAGACTGCACATGAATCATAGCATCATTATGAAATTTGGGATGATGTTAAATTTCTCTTTTATGTATCATAACAGAAATAAGTAATGTACAAGACAACAACAAGAACAACAACAAAAACAACAACAACAACAACAGAATCACAATGGTTTATGCCTAAATCCCTGGAGTCTTTATGTCTTGATGCCGTGCTTTTGATTATTCATGGGTCAGATTCCTGTTTTCTAAAAATGAACAGAAAACGAATATATTACCTCCTGTCCCAGTGAGTTGTCGCCATTTTCTGACACCTGAGAATCTCGCTATGTTAGGGAGAGAGACAGGACAATTTGAAAAGAGAATAATCATGCATTGTCAATATGACAATTTATTACCGCCTTGTTGTGTCAAACGGACCTCAAGGCTTGTTGCCTCCATTTCTCTGAATAAATTTTAAGCCCGATATAATCATTTGATGTTATAGGAATAAGAGGATAATGTTCTTGAAAGTTACAGTCTACTATTTCTACTGCACGAAAGCTAAAAAGGTGGTTCAACTTCAAGCCAAATACTATCGATAATACAGTAATGATTTAAACAACAACATCATCATCAACAACAACAACAACAACAACAACAACAACAACAACAACAACAACAACAACAACACATAAAGAAGCTTCGATGATGGCTATCACAAATAATTCAGTTTCTGGCCTGATCATCCATCTCTATTTCTTCTACCTTACGAAAAACCAAGAAACGCACGCGTGCTCATTAGGCTTCTCTAACTGCCTACGTGATATTTGCTTACAACACAAGCCTAGCTCGTTAAGCACAATTTTTGTAGAGAGCGAGAGAAAAAAAAAGAAGAGAAGAGAAGAAAGAGGGAGAGGGAAAGAGAGAGAGAGAGAGAGAGAGAGAGAGAGAGAGAGAGAGAGAGAGAGAGAGAGCGAGAGAGAGAGAGAGAGTGATCTCCCCAAAAGCACCACTACCACAAGAACATCTAGGAGAATCAACTTTTGTATGTGCAGATACGATGGCCAAGTGTTTCATTTATATCTAAAATAGTCCACAGCACTGCCTTTTAATACCATATGTTTTCCTGCAACTGTGGGAGCTGTTTCTCTTCCTCTTTCTTACCCCATAAAAAGAAAATGGAGCTCTGGTGAGCATACGAAGCGACACGGGACACGGACTACAGTGTTATTTTTACCTCCATGTTCAAAACAGAATGCCATTAAAAAGTAAAGATGCCTGTCGCGCTTGTCAAACTGGTTTATTCGAATGTCTCCGTCAGGTCATGGAGTCCATGGGCGTCATGCCATTAAATTCATGGGCTTATTTATTACTGCAGAAGAATTTGAGATTCTCGACACTTGTGTTCGTACCAAATGGATCACTCTTGGCTATTATGGATGCACGGTCACCTGGACATCGCAAGCCACATTACCGGCAGTCATTACTTTCGCTTTCCACTTTTTCATTGCTAAAGGAATATGATTGGATGATTTAGTTTGTTACTTTGGCTTTTATTGGTTGATTAATGTTTTATATTCCGAGGCGAGATTTGATGACACGATCACACTACCATTTCACTTAAACCGGAAGTGAGCTTCATTAAAGTTGACTAATTAAGCATAGAGTATGAATTGGTGTAGAATGATAACATGCAATAAGCATTTTATAGTTTCTTTTTTTTTTTTAAATATTTTCTTTGATAATTGAGTATTTGTAACATTTCCTGATACACATATTTTAGCACGGGAGATCGGCTGCAAAAACAGAGAAAAAAAAACTTCTCAAAGTCAACTTGCATAACAAAAGAACATGTTAATCTGATGTAACGTAGATTATACTGTCAGTCAACATTTCATTATATTAAGATCCCTGTTGGTCCATAAACTCTGCCATTCAATCAAAATGTAGATCTATCACTTGGATCGGAACATGAACACTTTTCATTTGTGTAATATGATTGTGAAGGCCAAACCACAAACATCAGTAATTATTATAGTAATGATAATGATAACGATAATAATAAAACAGAAATTGCACAATATGCGTATGTGGGTTCGAAGATGCTGCTTTGATAACGATGTCTAGATTTACAGAGTGCTACCGTGATGTAAAGAAAGAGATAGCGAAGAACAAAAATAAAAAGAAGTGGATATTTTAATCAGAATATGAAAGATTGAAACATGGCCTGACTTAGACTAGATCTACTGTCATCTTCTCCATTTAGTCTAGTAGTAATACCTGCGGGTGGTCTTGAAACTTATGCAAATAAGCACCCCCCGTTTACTGGGATGATCCCACTTGATCCACCCGGCTCACACTGTAAAACAAACACAGAGAATCTAGCACTGATCTCCTTCACCGAAACTAACAGGTCAACTTGACATGTGGAATGAGGTGTTTGAATTCATCTTGTTTCTTAAGCTGCCTTGCCTCTGTGGGCTTAACATCTTATGTTATACGAAATTGATTTCACGAAAAAAATAATTAGATACGACCTGCTAACAGTAAGTTACCAAAAAATCAAAGACAATTCCTTCTGAAGTATGTAAACGGTAAATGAAAGTCGTCTTAAATCATCAGGTATATGAAAAGATGAGTCAAGAAAACACTGAAACGGTGTGTAATTTGGAAGGACAAAGGCTGGCCCCAAATCACATTTCCTAGATCTACCTATGCATTTTTCTGCTAATTTTAGCATTCTTGAGACCATAATAACAGTAGAAGTAGATATGATGTCCTAATTTTTGTGATCGGAATGTTTTCTTCTGCATATTGTGCAGTCAGTTTTAGTTCTGATACAAAACAGCCATAATCACACACAGGCAGAAAAATATTTTTAGCGGCAAAATAAATTAAACTTAGTGTATATTATTATATAGAATATCAAGAAGCGAAGGATTTGAACAAATTTATATCTCTTGCATTGAGGCATAAAACGGTGAAAGAGCGTCCATCTGCAGGATACGACTAATACTATACTTGTTACAGATTATAGTTGGTTCCTCCACGCTAAGTCCAGGTTCGACGATATTTACAAATATCAGACTCTTCTTGAAAGGTCTTATAATAAAGAATGACTTGTAAATATATTAGAAAGCTCTGCTGAGATCTTAGATTCATTTCTTTCCCCGTAGCTCTTCCGGGCGCTGTACAGATAACTTATTTCTAGCAACGAAAGCAAAATAGTTTGTAGACTATAATGTTCTTCTTTGTTTTCGAAATTAAAACCATTTTGGAAAGATTGTGAAAAACGTTGCCCTGAAATTGGTACTCATATTCAGAAATATGAACATATTAATTGAGGCATTGATGTAATCTAAGATAAAAACTGTGAACGATACAACCTGCCAGAGGTTGTGATATTTTCTCAGTATATAATACTCGGGCTCGATCAAACCTGGAATGTACTGGCACGCGATTCTTGGAAACAGATTCCCTATGTAAACCAAGATAACAATTAACAAGGTCTTCACAACTTGTTTCTCTCTTAGAGAGATCATGGTCGATGCAGAACTGGCGCTATCAGCTCTAGATTTGCTGTTGAAAGATTTGTGATGAATCTGATGTGACTTCTTCAGATAGAACACCGTTACTGCTGAGGAAACACACAATACAACAAAACTCGAGGACGGTACAACGATCCCGATAAGTTTGTAGTACACCATGACAACAGGGTGAGCTTTAACAAAATCATTGTAGATATTTTTAGGAATAGATGCATTGTAATAAGGACTAAATTCATACACAGTCTCATAGAGGAAGAGCATTACAACAAATGCTCCGAAGACTGAGACGGATAAAAGAGTTAACATGAAAAACGTGAAGTTTTTAGTGAAAATAAACTTGACGTCGAAGGGTAGAGCTACGCATAAGCAACGCTCAATGGATACATATGTGATAAGCGCGTAAGATATATAACCACTGAATACAGAGATATATGCCACATAAGGGAAACCAACCCTGCTCCAGAAAAGACCAGCCAGTGGTTCCGCCAAGCCTACAGGTCCATGAAGCCTGTAGGCCACCCCTACAAGGCACTTGATAAGATCCCAAAGAGCGATGGCCGTGAGGGAGATGTTAATTGTTTCTTTGAAGCCTTGTCGAAAGAAGACAACGATATTGATACTGTTAGTGACAATGCCCAGGCAGGAGATGGCCAGCAGGATCCAGAAGTCCACGATGATCTCGAAGTAGGAGAGAATCTCGTCGCTCACAACTGGGCCCCTTGATATGGTTGTTGAAGACGATTTCTGATGGCCTGATGCTTCAAGAATGTCAGAGTGTATTGTTGAAGTAGGCATGTAAGTTGGGTCCTGGGCTGCTGAGGTCAAAAGCAAAAACCCTGTCGTCGACATTGTTGCCTTTGAGCCAACAATCATCACAATGAATGGATTTTATAATCCTCTTTATTTTGCTGGTTGTTTTTTTTTCTTTCTAGTAAAGCTTATTCATACTTTTTTTTGTTCTCTGGGTTGACAAAAAAAATGTAACACTTTTTTTTTTTGACGACAGCTGCAGGTTAAAAATGTTGTTGCCTTTGTTCTTAACTCATTCCATGCCAATCGACGATATATCGTCGATATACGTTGCCGTGGCTGTGCCAGTCGACGATGTATCGTCGANATTGTTGCCTTTGAGCCAACAATCATCACAATGAATGGATTTTATAATCCTCTTTATTTTGTTGGTTGTTTTTTTTCTTTCTAGTAAAGCTTATTCATACTTTTTTTTTGTTCTCTGGGTTGACAAAAAAAATGTAACACTTTTTTTTTGGACGACAGCTGCAGGTTAAAAATGTTGTTGCCTTTGTTCTTAATGAAGTGATAATGTCTATCTGTCTACAGGCACAATAATTTACGTACTTTCGTCTTGAACAATTTTTTTTTCTTCACTGAGTATCGTTATGCCTAGTTATCGAATTTGTCACTTTGACAATAAAATCAGAACTCTTATAAAAACCAAAACCACACTTTTAATTACTCCCTGCTTTCCTTCCTATGAATTTAAACTCTATGACAAGACAAAGGACTCCGGACTTTGAATGTAGACCAAACAGTAATTGATGTTCTTACTTTATCACTTCATTATTTTATAATTACAGTGTCTAATAATGTAATCGATACAAGTCTTAAAGTGCTGCATAATTACAAGTTTATGTATGTGTGTGTGTGTGGGGGGAGGANAGGGGAGAAAGTCGTAGAATACAAATTAACTCATGGACTACCTACATGTATATATATTGTCTTTATTCTGGACGATGTATAGATCCACAATTAAAACCGTATCCACCCTTTAGAAAATAATTTGATGATTAGATCATCAAAAAACGATATTTGTTTTGCTTATTATTCTCTGCCAGAACGCTCGTCTGAAATTTTAATCAGAACCAGTCATAGCGAAGTTGACAACAGTTCTTAGAATGTGGGTGGGATCATTGGTGGTCCTAAGTTCAGAGAGAGTGTTTTTTTTCTCGTTTCCTTCTGTTTCGTTCACCATACTTCCCTGCAGAGTACAAACAGTATTAATTCCTTCGCTACATACTATGACAGACATGAATGTCTTTATCCTTTGCTACATGCAGCTTTTGAAACTACCGGATCATGCGAAAGTAATGTCTCCATGTCTTCGTTGGCTACATTTTCAGGTGTGTTCTTACTTAAAGGGACAAAGAGATCAAGGCAATTTGGTGACATCAGCTCTTTAAAACATGACGCAGCGAAGGGCTACTACAATCTGCCTATATCATACTGTCCATGTTGCTGTATAAGATCCTGTAGCACAAATTAAATCATATGTGTAAGAGCTTTTGTGTAAGGTGTGTGAAGAATGCTTTCATGTGCAAACACAAGACAGGACAGATCTTCCTTAACCATGGAAAAAATAATTATGTAAACTAGTAAAATTTTACTGAGATATGGGTCAAGACTGCCATCTCACCCTTGCAACTCCACAAAGCAGCGAATTTCTGAATGGACAATCAAAGATTGTTATCAACCTCCAAGGGTCAGGAGGTCGTTCCTGTTGTTTAGCTCAGCTGGCAAAGAATGTCTTATATTCAACACCTGGTTCATTGTGATGGATGGAAAGGGAACGGAAGATTTCTCCCCCCAAAGAATTTTAGCATAATTATTGCTGACCCTGCTTTTGCCTTTGGATGACTTTCCAAAGAACGTCCTCACATAAAATTCAAAGCTGTTGACGAAATGACCATTCTATATTAGTAAACTCCAAATACAGCAAAATGTAAATGTGAATAGTAGTGTAACTGAGTTATGAAATGTCACTTCCGAAAGTAAAATATGCATCAACTAGTGGAAACTTGTCCAACAGACCATCAGCCAATCAAATTCCTCTGACAATGGAACTACAGCAAAGGGATGTAATGATTAAAGGAGTTGTAGTTTCCCTTCCCCGGATGACGGTGCATGCATAATAGCCTGGAGTGGATTGTGGTAAATATTCAGTTATATAGAGGTACACATTTCATCAGCTTGAGTGATAGTGTAGTTAGTGTGCATCGGTGGACTTTCCTAGCGTATTCGGTTTGCCTGCATGTCAATATATCATTATAACTTCCGTCAGTCGTGAGGAGACTGGTTTTGTGTGTATGTGGGGAGATGAGGATACGAACTGGTTTCCGTTAAGACGTAAAAGGCCAAAAACAGAAAAGGAAAACCAACCACTCCTTGTAGACTTGAAGTTTAGACGCACAAAGGGGGTACTTGTCGGATTTACTTTATTCAAGGATGGGAAGTTAAACTTTACGCTTACAAAAACGAACTTTGTTTTATGTGAGCTTGTCTGTACAGGCATTTTGTGTTTGCCTAAGATTTTATATTTTTTTTAATGGCTGTTCTCCCTCTTAAAATTCATTCTCCCCTCACCTTATTTATTTAATTTTTTTTTTTGCAAGACAGAGGAAAACTGTCAGCTTTATTGCATTATTATGAGTAGCATAAGTGTTTTGTAATGTTCATTACATTTATAACATATCTGTTATGTTTCAAAACCTTAACGGTAACTTTCATGAAGCAAAACTTTGAGAAAAACGTTACTTTATTAACACCTATTTGTTTCATAGGCTTGTCTAGACCTTTTGAAGGTTGAACTTTTTTATTGCCCTTTACGAGACTTGCTTGCTCAGGAATTTGCTAAAAACTCTAACCGGGACACGACATCTAGTAAGTGACGTCAGAGCTTGTAACTGCTATGACCGGTGGATCAAGATAGGTCGCTGTGGTCTTATTTGGACTCATGTCTTCGTTGTAGATAGTTGTATCTTATCTGAAGAAGGGTCACATGGTAAAGAATGTCATTAACCCTTTGATCCAGACACTGCCCACACACGCCGCTGACTAATCTGAACGAGAAGCTTCCGAAAAGCAAGCAAAAATGCTCAGAAACGGCCACATATTGACGAAACTTGTGTCTGGAGTTGGCAGTTTATAACAAGTGTATGATTATTGGCAAGAGAAGAAAATTAGGAAACCAACTGAGAAAGGGGAACAAAACAAAATAAGAATGAGATGATTGATTAGTTTACAGATAAGGGGTTTACAATTTCGCTGTTACGACAGTGCAGGAAAAGAAGATAAGGAGGAGAAAAAGGAAGAAGAGGAAAGACAGGAATACGAAAAAGGGGCAGGAAAGAAGGAGAAGCAGAAAAATGGAGAAAAGGTGTAACGAAGAGGAGGAGTGAGAAGAAGAAGAAGAAGAAGAAGAAAAAGAAGAAGAAGAAGAAAAAGAAGTCGAAATTTTAAAAAAGGAACCGGAGACTACTAAGTACCAGAAAAAAAAGAAACAAAAAACAACAACAACAACAACAACAACAACAACAACAACAACAACAACAACAACTAAAAGCATGACTGCTGGAAAGCCTTTTGAGAAATTCAGAACCGAACTTTTTTTGCAGGAAATAATTTTTGAGACTCAAACTCTATTCGCGAAAATTAGATCCTGGCAAAAACTATCATTCTACAGTCGTAATCATGCATAGGAATCTGTCGGATAACAAAAAGAAGACGGGAAGAGATGACAAAAGAAGGAAAAGGACCAACGGAAGAGGAGAGAGGCGTCAGAGAGACGGAGAAATGGACCATAAGCTACTACATGGAATACTAGTTCATCGAAGTACGCAATTAAGAGCATTTTAATGAGGATTCTTGTCCGACAAAAGACGGCTAGACTGTTTATTTTAGACCCAAATACTTTCCCCCGCCCACAGTGTTGCTGTAAGCTGAGGAATGCAAAATAAATGTCACACTCACACCATGTTTGTCTCCGAAAATTGGTGTTTTATAGTGATAGGAAACTGTTTAGATCGAGAAAGATTTCCCCGCCCATCACATGAAAGTGTGTCATGGGCAATAAGTGTCGCAATCAGTCATTTTTCGTTCTTAATACTGGCGCCCTTTTTTATTTTTAGTTGTTTCGCTCCTAGTACTGGCACTTTAATTTGCTTTACTTCAGAATATCCCCTTTTCACTTTGCATCATTCACATTGCTTGGAAGGAGGAGAAGGCGAGAGTCAGTGGACCCAAACATCAGCGTGGTCGAATGGTTACGGCTTTGTACTTAGGATCTGCATGTTGATTGCTCGATTTTCACATGTCAAAGTGCCTGACGAAAGAATTTCTTCTCTCCGTCCACTATCTTCTTAAAAGTTGCAGGTAAAAAAAAAACAACTGGACTATCAGAGTCGATAATAGCAGAGTATAAAATCTCTCCAAAGGATTCGTATAACAAGAAACCACACCGCAAAAGCTGTGAAATTCAGTCTTGAATTAAAAAAAAAAATAATTGTTGCAGGCAGTGTTTCCCAATGGTTTCAGAGGATTTCATTTGTGCAGGCCTGTGATCTGCAAAAGAAAGCCAAATTTTTAACCCCTTTTCATCTATTTTAAAATTGTGAAAAATCTAGATGAAGGATTCCNCCCCCCCCCCCCCCCCATTGTAATCAGTATATAATTTGAGCACAGTGATAGCATCAGACCTGCAGACTAGCCTTGGCCTACTTGGAACGTTCGAGGAAAAATCTTTATTAAATGGCTCAAAGAGGCTTTTACAATTAAATTCCTGTAACCTAAAGGGTCTTTGACTATAAATAATATCAGAATGCTCATTACCAACTCCAATAAATGACGGTGACGCTGTATGCTCCTTCGAGGAGTTGAGAATGTCTTTAAATGATATAACCTGTTGGAGACTTAGGAACTTTATTGTTGTTGTTATCATCAAGAGGAGTAAGCATGTTTGAAATTTTCCAGGCTCTATCTATCATTGTGACTCAGCTGGCCCAAATAATTCTTATACTGATACAAATCACAGGCAGCTATAGCTTGAAAGGAAAGGAAACAAAAGAAAACCAAATAAGAAACGAATGTGCATGATGGAAGATACACTGAACTGAGCCTGCTGGCTAGAGGGCCGGAAAAGACCTAACCAAGTATCTTGAATATTCTGGCTGGGATGTGCTTGTAGCCGAGACAAAAATAGATTTCTACTAATTCCCCCCATCGGAATGCTAGATTTCTCAATGTTTATATACCAAATATTCTATTTCTACGAACAACTTATCTCACTAATTTAGTGGAATGCAATGCTAACTCAAAATCTAAAGAAAGAATCAATCCTTCCATGAAGCGGTCTACAGATAACTTCATTTGTTTTGTGTCAGCTGCTGTTAATCTAACAGAAGTTAAACAAGAACAGGAAATTAAATCCCTCTATTTCTCTTTCTTTCTTTCTCTTTCTCTCTCTCTCTCTCTCTCTCTCTCTCTCTCTCTCTGTCTCTCTCTCGTTTCTTAGATCATTGAGAAGCATGTTGCTGGGCTATGTGATATATGGAAATCTTTCCGTCTAGCTGTCCAGCCAAATTTCTCTCCACGGGGTATTCTAGCTGTCCAGCCAAAATGACCCAGTCCAAAATAATCATTATAGATTTCTCTTGTCGAGACATTAAAAAAAAAAGGCGGCTGGAAGTTAAATGACAACGGATTTTTTAAACCATTGATTTCGTTTTCCCCACTTTTTATATTCCTCGGACAATAAAAAGGGGCGTAGATGGCATTGTTCGACCAGAAGCAACTTAAGTCTTCATTTGCCTAGCTGTCACAGTGTGGAATATTGGTTCTTCGGCAATAATATCCAGAAAGGGATGGGATGGGCGACAAGATATATTTTCTTGCAAGGCCAGGTCCCAGCAAATAATCTCAGTTTGCCAAACTGGAGTTTTACAATGATTCGGAAAAGCTTTGCAGTGCTCTTTAATGCAAGCACTTTATAGACTTGTAAGGTCAGTAATAAATAATGATTACTATTCAGTGCGTAAGCGAAACTCGCATGACATCAATGGAGATGAAGGCAAACCTGAAATTCCACTTGTTGAACGAGGGACGTTCGGTCTGACTCAGTATCTTTGGAGAGTACTTTAGCCTATATATGTAAATTAAAACTGAGTTCATGACTAGGGATAGCGTCTTTAGTTTTCTACGACTATGGCTTTGGTGGCAGAGAGGATGTGAAGCAAGAAATTGAACAATTGGTGGTTGCGGGTTCAAATCCCTTCCGAGGCGGTAAAAGAAATTGACAGTAGGACAGCTGGGAGTCATGACTCATGTATGGCCCCGCACATTTAGTTCAGAGTCAAAGGGCCGAAACATGTCTTAGACGTGGGGGGTGGGGNGGGGGGAAGGGGTATCTTTTTCTGAAGCTCTTTTCGTGCCTCGCTTCCCGAGTAAGTCAGTTTCCTATCTACTCAGAGTAATAAGAGGTACATAAATAATCATCTACGCTGTAAAAAGCTGAGGATTTTATACATGAACTTTAGGCCTTTTGGGTATGTAATGACGCGAAACAAGCGTTGGTAACTTTTTGCGAAGTTATTGACCCCCTGATGCACTTTAACACTGAAATCAGAACCGTCAGTGAACAAAATTCAATAAAGTACCTATTGAAAAATACCACCTTGCCAGCGATACATTCATGTCGGTTCAGAACCCGACCACTTTACGTTTATATTATAGACACATTAGAGCTGGCAGCTGGCAAGTTTCTTATCTTCCTCTTATTTGTCTCCTGCAAAGTATCGCATATGCGCTGCTATTGACCACAAATGATCGTCTAGACTAGAGTAAATATGTGACCCCTACTGCATATTTGAGAGCACATTCGTTTAAAGAGAACAACCCTGATCGTTTTTGCACTATAATAAGGTGATGAGGTGGTGTAATAAGTATGCTGTAATGTCGGAAAACTGATTTTGATGTAGGCTCAGTTCATTGGAATTTTTAAGCACTCAGTGGCAAATATGTTTCTAGAGTCATAAATGGCAAAAAAAAAAGGAGAAAGGCTGACTCATATGTAACAATGTATATCATGTGTATGCGTCTTCGGTGCTTTGTCAAAAGACTTGTAAAGTTTGCATAGAAACCACCACAATGAATCTGCGTAAATGAACTTGCTACGTTGGACATTCTTACTAAGAATGGCTGCACTTTGTACGACCAGTGTACAACTGTAGGTCATTACCCACAAGCGAGCTGAAAGCTTGCAATGTTTTTCTATCAAGAGATTCTCACCGTATTTGCCTTTCGGCGTTGAAGATTCGGCTGATGACGTCATAGAATGCCACATACGCCCATCTTGTTTTAAGACTTTATACTTGGCCTAGTTATTATACAGAAAATGATTCATTGAGAAAACAGGTTCTTTTCTTTGCTTTTACGGCATAGGAGTTCACCTTTGGCGTGGACATGATTAAACTCAATGAACGTATGAGTACCTTCAGTGAAACATGAAAACTAACTTTGTAGATAGACATAACATGTTGAATGAGTCACTGTGACAATACAGACTTTCCGAATCTAAATCGGTGAATATCTTTCTTCAACGCAGTTTTTTTTCCCTGACTTAAGATATTCTATGCCAAGGGCAAGAACACATATGTATTTTGTCCATATGTCTGGGAACACTGAAAAAAATGCAGCATGATTCACTACAAAATCATGAGTCAGTGGAAGCACAACATTAAGAATGTGTGGGTAGTCATTCTGAGCCCAGGAGTCTACATTAAACAGACCCCTCTGTTCGTTCGATTCGTACTACAGCATTTTTAAAACAAATCTCCGGTTGCTAGTTTTCTTCCACAATTTGAGTAAACCTTTGAGAGATCAGATATTTTTATGATTCACCAAGTTAACATTTAAAAACAAAAAACACGATATTATCAAAGCTGCTATTCATTAAGTCCCCATTCTCCATTAACTCAAACAAAGGCCTACTTTAATTATCTAGATACAGGAATTCGTGTGTAAATAGTGAAAACAGATCCCGTCATAGAAATCAATAAAAGAGTTTAATCAAATATATACTAAAATCTTATAATACAAGCCCCCAGGAACTCATTCACTCAGGCCCTGCGTCCGACACATTAACGTCTGTCTGTCTTTGTGAGCATTGAAAAAAAAATATAGAATTTATGCGGAGAAGTTGATGTACGGGGTACACGAAAAGGGGAGTGGTTAATCAGCTCGTAGCATAAATGAATTTATACCAAAAAAGGGGTTAAAATGAATTATTGATTCACTGATTACTGTTTCATGGCAAGAGCAAGAAGACAATATGTACAAACTATTTCAGAGCATAGGGAACTAATCATTCATAGTTTATTCAATATATTTTGGTGGGTTTTTTTTTTTGTCTTATATAATCAGTATTATGGATACTAGAGCCTGAGCATAGAAGACCATTTCAGGACACTATCCAACACTATATAAACTTACTCCTTTCTGATGTTCTTCATCCAGAAAAATCATACTTGCGTCAGCTGAAAGTCTCGAAGTAGGCTGCAAAACATTTGCATTTGCTCAGTGTCAAGAATAGCCATTTGGACAGACTGTATAGAAATGATCTATAACATGAAACCTATTGGCAAAAATGGTGAAATTCAGTCCTGAATTTGTAAGAAAATAATTATTGCAGGCAGGCAGTGCTCCCAACAACTTCAGTGGACTTCATCATTTGCGTGGGCCTATGGTCTGCAAAAGAAGGCCAAATGTTCTTCATCCAGGAAAATCATATTTGCCCCACTTGAAAGTCTCCAAGTAGGTTTAAAAAATTGCACAGGGTCAGTAATAGCAGAAAATAAATTCTGCTCTTTGGCAGATTGTGTAAATATGATCCATAACATAAAACCTCATGACAAAAGTGGTGAAACTCAGTCCTGAATTTGTAAGAAAACTATTATTGCAGGCAGTGTTCCCAACAACTTCAGTGGACTTCAATTGTGCGGGCCTGTGGTCTGCAAAAGAGAGCCAAATATTTAACCTGTATTCATCTAAATTTTTATTATCAAGTTATTATTATTGTGAAAAAATTTAATGAAAGATCCCCACTATAAATCGTATACAGTCTGAGCACAGTCGTGGCACCAGACTGAGGGAGCAGTCTTGGCCATCTCGGAATGTTCCTGTGAACAGTGGTTCGAAGAGAGAATTTTATAAAAATGTCTCAATTTGGCTGCTGTAACCACTAAGTCAACCGTTCTAGGGGGGTGTAAATACCACAAAATGACCAGTCACTATACATGTCCTCTTCTCAGGGCTGACTAGTTTTGCTTGGACAGTATGATAACAAAAGACGGCACTGGAAGGTTTTGAAATTAAATGTTCCACATAAATGTTACGGGAATCTTTTCAGAGCAGTATCGACAGCAAAGAAACAAATAAAAAGGTGATGAAAAAAGTGGCTTGAGAAGCTGCAGGATACGAAACAAAAGCAGAGCCGTGAAACTAAGTGATTTGGGTCACAAGAAGAGACAGCAGACATTTAAAAAGATCAATCGGTGGAGAATGGTGCCCAGAAAGAGAGAAAAAAAGAAGAAGACCAAGTCGCAGATGGGAATAATACATCAAGGACTGGCTGAAGTGCGATCTAAATAAAGCAAGTAGAGAGAGAGAGAGAGAGAGAGAGAGAGAGAGAGAGAGAGAGTAGCAACTGATCAAATGTAACAATAGGGAAGAAACCAGACATCAATGCCCCTTAGGAATATGCTGAAGTGAAGAAGAAGGAGAAAAAGAACAAAANCCCTTTGCATGTAAAAATCAAATCACAGCTCTCACTTCAAACTTTCACCAATTCTGTAAAGGGGTCGCCATCTTTGCATGGCCATAAATACTGCATTCGTTCACCGAGGCACTTGAAAATTTGCGTTCAGTAAGTGCATTAGTGCAAAAAGCAAATGCACTTTTACGGTTTTAAAAACATTGATTAGTTTTCTAGATATCGGGAAAACCCGGGTAATTACCGGATAAGCCTCGTATAAGGGACAAATCAACCAAATCTAATCTGTTATGATAGGCTTAATGCAGTTCATAATGACTTGAGTTATGAAAGTGTCCCTTGACATAAGAATGTCAAGAACTATTTCAGTAATTTTATCGACGCCCCACTATCTTTCCTCATTGTTTGTTGCTTGTTTGTGACCTTCCTTGTTTCTTTACTTCTTGTTCCTAATACTGCATATATATTTATAACTATGAAGATTACTGTTGTATACTATACGTATGTAGTCCAAAATGATGCATTACATTGTAAAACTACTTCTTTGGGAAATCAGAAAATAAAAATGGCTTATTTTCATTTTCCATCGTAGCCTCTTTCTTTCCGGTCTTCCCCTTCGTCCATCACCGCTTTCTCTCTATCTGTCTGTCTGTCTCTCTCTGTATCCGTGTGGATGTGTGTGTGTGTGTGTGTGTGTGTGTGTGTGTGTGTGTGTGTGTGTTTGTGTGTGTGTTACTCCATCTTTCACTTAAAAATGCTTTCCTGTATTTCCTTCCAAATTTTGACATCTCCTGCGCTTCATTTGAACAGTCACCTCACACCTTACCTTGTAGAGTAAGTATACAGTCATTCAAAGGTTAAAAAAAAAATTGGAGAAAAGGGTCCTCAGACTTAACAAATGTCAATATTCCCTTTTGGCTCTTTATTGACGTGGATGTGTCAAAACAAACGCTACTACCTTTTACGAGGTTGTTTAACCTTCTGTATGCACTTTAACATTCAAATCAGAACCTTTTGTGCACAAACTCGTATGTTCAATGCAGTACCTACATGAAATACAACTTTATTTGCCATCAGTACTCATATGTAGGTCTAGAACTCTGCAAAACTTATGTTAACGTTATACACAGTGAGGGACTAGAGATGCCAGCTTGCAGTTTTTTTTTATTTTTCATTATTTTTCTTTTGGTTTAATCAAATTTAGACTAGCCTACCTGGCTAATTTACTACTATGTGTATCGGGCAATCAAAATTGTACATGTATTTATAGCAGTCTACGAAACGAAAAATCAAGAGAATGCGTTGTAATTTATGTAAGACGTAAAGCTGAGATTAAATTAATGCGTAAGAGCAAAAATGAAAAAAAACACGATCTTACTTAACATGATTAGGAGTGCCTGACAAAATATTGCCATACAAACGGAGCAAAATGTGTGTAGGCGTACCGAGGACAAAAAAAATTGAAGGACATGGTGAGTGCATTCAATACCTGTGAATAAAGATCACTGTTATAGCTCTCTATTCTTACAAATCACCCCTAGGACTTCACAAAGTCATTCTGATGCTGCGAAATATATTCCATTGAAAGAGCTTTATAATATCAGACCTTTAGTACGATGAAAATTAACTTAAATAAATAATCTCACCCGGATACAAGCAGGTCAATT
This sequence comes from Ellobium chinense, assembly GCA_033807755.1. Classification (NCBI taxonomy): domain Eukaryota; kingdom Metazoa; phylum Mollusca; class Gastropoda; order Ellobiida; family Ellobiidae; genus Ellobium; species Ellobium chinense. The sequence goes on from JAWQUT010000213.1 coordinate 471,535, forward strand.
TTTTTTCTTTTCTTGTGATTAAACCTGAGAAGAATAAAATGTTTCTTCCTAAATTTGTTTCAAAGAGAAAATCTGCCCTTTCCTCAACAAGTCACGAGGAGGACGTTGTGAGCTCATTCTCAAGTACTGCTCTCAATGATGATGTTTCACTGCAACCTTTCGCATTCATTTGCTTTCAACTTGAGGACATGTCTTCTAACAAGAAGAGAAATATATTGAGCAGCAACTTGTGGAAGGAGATGTGGAGTTTTTTTTTTTCGTTAAAAAAAAAAAAGTCCTTATATCTAACATCAAAATTGTGGATATTGGCTTTTAATGTGAAACTCAATCACTTAAGGATTTTGTAGATTTTATATTGAAAGTGAGGAGAGGCGAGGAGGGGAAGACAAGTGTGTTATACAAATTCACGAGGTTGTCAAGGAAACCCTTCCTTGTTAAGTGCTGTAGACACATTTTCTATTATTCATTTTGTATTGAGGCTGAATAGAACATAATCAGAGTTGAATGTGCCAGCACTCTACTTCTTACCCCTTCTCTCCCCCCATCTCAGCATGTATTCTTTTAGAGGTATTTAATTAAGTGAAATGAGACCATCTCAGAATATGAGATATAATCTAAAAATAATACAATAACCTCATTGGAGCTACCCTGTTGATTGAAAGCCTTTGGGATGTTGCATGAAGTCTTCAGTGATGAAGTACATGAACTGTACAGCTTCCCCGATATTATGCGTGCAGGAACTTCTTTATAAGATACTCCTAAATATGTTGTCAGAAAACCTGCTAAATTCTTACCCTTAGTAGCGGATTCCATGCATTTTACAGTGTTTCAGAAAACATCCTCTAGTCACAATCTCATTGTCAGCTCATCCTAAAATTTACCTTCTTGGGATAACGCCCATGGAATAGAACCATTCTTGCATTGCCCCACTAGCTTTGAGCATTCAGCGTGTTGCAGAAAGCCATCACTTAACCTTTCTTAAATGTGAATAAGCTGTTTCTCCCCTACATTACGCCTATGGAATTAGGTCATTCCAAATGATAAACCTATCCTTTTCCTTCTTGTGCAACGCCACTGATTTTGAGCATTGAGAGTGTTACAGAAAGTCATCACTCATTCAAAATCAAATGTTAGCTCAAGGTGTGACTGACATCTCGCCTCTAGGTCAGAGGGGTGCTCTACACATGGGAAAGAAAATGTCATCTTAAACTATTTCTCTCTCTCTCTATCTCTCTCTCTCTCTCTCTCTCTCTCTGTGTCTCTTCCACTCTTTTGCTCACACTCTCTCTGTCTCTTGCTCTTTCTCTTTCTCTCCCTCTGCATGTGGGAGGATGTATTCTATATAAACGATGTTACTTGGGCTAGATTTCTGAGAAATGTTACAATCTAAATCAGGCGACAGGAGAAGAAGAAGAAGAAGAAGAAGAAGAAGAAGAAGAAGAAGAAGAAGAAGAAGAAGAACAGGAAGAAGAAGAGGAAAAGAAGAAGAACAAGGAGAGGAAGAAGAAGAAGAAGAAGAAGAAGAAAAGAAGGAGAACAAGGAGAAGAAGTAAAAAAGGAGAAGAAAATAGAGGACCAATAATGAAAAAGAAAGATGAAGGAAAGAAAGAATAAGAGGAGGACAAAGAGGAAAAAGAAGGAGGAGGAGGAGGAGAAGGAAGAGGAGAAAGAGAAGCAAACCAAGTGGAATAAAAGAAGGAAAAGTAGAGGATATAAGAAAGAAAGAGTAGAAAAGGGAAACAGAGAGGAAATTGGGGAAAAATACGAAAACAAAAAGCCAAGAAAAGACAACAGAAAGCCAACTGAATAAACGCAATGATTAATGCCTGAGAATTGCGAAAGATGATAAACAAGGAGGAGCATGTTAACAAAGAGATAAAATGATAGAGAAATTAGCCAAACAAGGGAACGGATTCTGCTTTAAAATTACTGCTGGAACTACTGCCGTCATAGCTTTCAAGTTCACTGAGACTAGCAAGTCCTTTAGACATCAACATAATTTGGCTACCGAGGAGGGGCTACAACTCTTCCTCTTTTCCGTGCCCTGTTATGCCTTCATGTTTCGCTGTTGGTAAACTTGATGGTCCTCTGCAGGTCCACTGCTTGGGACTGACTTCAGGTGCCTCTGGCCAAATCTCCTCTTGGAGACTTCAATACTCTGGACAGGTCTGCAGGACATGCAGGGGTGTCTGTTGCTCCTGGAGATAGGTGCATGCATTCGGGCCTCTCTGCTCTGCCCATGCGGTGTAGGTGGGCCTTGAGCGTACAATGCCCTGTTCTCAATCTAAGGATGGTACTAAACCTCTAAGATTGTATTACATTTTTAACTTTCAGGACTATGGATTTTTTTTGGTGCTTTGACTTATTTCTGTCTCTAAGCGTTTGCACCTTATTCCGAGAAACAGTAAAGCAACAAGTGCAAATCTGAAAATTTATAATGGCCAAAATGTTTGTAGCACGAAATCCCCATGCGTAGGCACGCAAGGGAACATCCGACTATCTTCCCATAAAGTGACACACACGCTTCAGCATCCCTGTTTGCAATCTCAAGCCTCATTTGCTTAAGCAAATACAATTTCTTCTTACCCGGCATGAAATGAGTTGAGAGTTATGTAATGCGTATTCAAGGCAAGGTGTCTTAGAGTTGGCCATTTGGTATTTTGTTTTTCATTATGAGAGCAAATGTCATTGTAAATGACTTTTCCGATAATGAAAAAAAAAATTAGACCGTTGCCTTCAGTTTGGCCTACATTACGTGCAAAGTATGTAATCGCATTCGAGTAATGTTTGGTATGACTAACGATCTTGAAACTCAAGTACTCGAAATCACCCGCACACTCGTTGTAATGCTTTGGTACCAAGTCCTCTGATCTTTATATCGAAGTAATCGAACGACTCCCCAGGATTTCGAATACGAGAAGTTGCTCTGTTTTCGAGTTTAGAATTGGACCAGAACATGTCAAGAGGAAATGTGATGGTTAGGGTGGTGAAGATAGTTATTGTGATGGTGCTACTGGTACTCGTAGCAATAATAGAGCGCTCCTATTAATATTCAAGAACTGATCTCTTAGAGACCGTTATAGCAGAGATAGGCAGATTCCTGTACATAGTATGCAATATTATCATAACACCAGGAAATGCCATAGGCGCAGCCCCATCCTTGCCATAATGGTTTGTAAGATATCCGAGCTTGAAAACTAAAGCTCTCTAAAAAACATTGTTTGTATTTCCTTTGAAGTCACGATTACAAGGATGATTACGCTAATGAAGAGAATTTGTTAAATAAAACGATGGAAAACCTAAGCTCTCATGTATTTAAACATACATAACTTATACTCAAAGAAACCAAAAGTCACCTAGACAGATATCCCCCGAGACAAATCGAACTCACCTCCCCCCCCCCCNCCCCAGACAAAACAATCAGCCGAAGGGAATAGCAATAATGTATGAGGCTGCGTCTCTGATGCAAGTGGCTAACGAAACCCCTTTTCTAATCTCAACCTCATCTCTGACTCTACTGCTAGGATGTTATGCTAGATGTGACTTCCATCGGCTCAGTTTTTCTCAGTAGGCAATAGACGTGGCCACCTCTTTTCCCAGTTGACTTTTGTTTTGTCTTGTTTTGTTTCGTTTCGTTTCGTTTTGTTTTTTTTTAAGCTCCATCACAGACACCCGTAACGCCCTCCTCTCGTGACCGGCAATTTGTTACGGATGTTTCTGCCACCGAAAACGGCAGCAAATTCATCTATCATTGATGAGAAAAAGCGGCTGGCTGTCACTTTGTGGCTCGACTGATAATTTGATTTCGGTGGCTTCTTCTTTGGCCGGGGAAGAAAGACTCAATAGACTTTACGGGTGATTTGGGGGATCTCCGTGGTCACAAGGTTGATGAGATGTAAGATTTAGTGTGATGGTGGTAGAGAAGACGGCAGATATGGATGGTACTGAAAAATGGTAGAGGTGATGGCGGAATTGGTGGCACTGAAAATGGTAGAGATGGTAGCAGAATTGATGGTACTGATAATGGTGACAGAACTCATGGTACTGGAAATTGTAGAGATGATGACTTGATGGTACTGTAAATGATAGACATGATGGAAGAAATAGTACTGCAAAAGATAGAGATGATGGCAGAATTGATAGTACTGTAAATGATAGAGATGATATGATGGCAGAATTGATGGTACTGTAAATGATAGAGATTATGGCAGATTTGATGGCACTGAAAATGATACAGTGCAGAATTGATGTACTGAAAATGGCAGAAATGTGGTAGAACCGATAGTAAATAAAATGGTAGAAATCACCACAGATATTACTGGTGTCAGAAAAGATGGGAGTGATATGGCAAAAAATGATGTTGGTTGCAGTAATGACCCTATAGACGTTGATAGAGAGGATGGTTGTAATGGCAGAAATTTGGATTTTGAAGGTGGTAGTGACGATGTTGCGATGATGATATCAGAGATGATGGTTGTGATGATGAATGATAATGAAAAAAACAGAGATAATGATAATAATTATAATGGTAATGATAACGAAAGAGATGATGGTAACGACGATGGCAGAGATGATGCAAGTGATGATAATGATAATAATGATAGTGATGTGCTTCCTTCTCCAGTTATTGCCTTGTCTCCTCTTTTTCCCTGTCTTCTCCTCATCTTTCTTCGTCTTCTCCTCCTATCCCCTCTCTCTCTTTCCCTTCCTATTGAGAATCAATCTCTGTAAATGTCAATATGGGCTCTTCCCCTTTTTCCTTATTCTTGACAAACTGCAGATAACAAGCAGGGAAGTCAGCATTAACGTCAAGAATATTGAAGGATCTGTGCATGAAAGGAGATTATATAACTGAAGACAGATCGGCAAAGGCGGCAGTTTTTATATAGTGTATAAAAACTCCTGGACCCTTTCTTGCATCCAGTCTTCCAAGAAATGTGTTTTGATACGCCTCCGTCCGTTTTTTCATCTTCATCAAGCAAAAGCTTCGTGAAAATTATAGTTCTCGGGTGACTTTGTGCTTTTTTGCTTTTTATATTGTTCCTTTGTTTTCCTGTCTCAGATCTGATTAGCCAAAATAAACACATTCTGGTCATTGTGCTCCTGCAATTTTGTCTCATCAATAATCATATAGGTTGTAGCAGATAAATACAGTTTGTTGATTCATCATACGATATTTAATTTGGTCAGCCAAGTGCGACTCGCATAAGAAAAAGGCTGATAATAATAGGTTTCTACACGCACCTCACACACATACATTAACACACATATTGTGTGTGTGAACACACACACACACACACACACACACACACACACAAACAAACAACAAAAAACCACACACACACACACACACCATCGCATACATATGGGCACGCTCTTATATGATATAGGCACACAAGGAGTCTAAGATCAGAAGGGAACATGTAGTCTACAACTGTACTGTACTGTACTATTACTATGCTATGCTATGCTATGCTGTAATGTAATGTAATGTAATGTAATGTAATGTAATGTAATGTAATGTAATGTAATAGTATCTTTATTGAAGCTCTTAAGTAGAAACCTTTCTGAACTTTCTCAGTGGTCTTAGTCTGCTACTGTAGACTTCACTATTCTAGTGGCTAACTGTGAGCCCAGACACCACCCACTTTTAACAGCCTTGTTGACGGAGTGTGTGCAAGACGAATTTATTCAAGCTCCTGTTCTTTGATGAAAGAGCGTCGTCCTCATTAACGCTAGTGACACTGACCACTGGCCAGACAAGGAAGTCTTCCTGTCGAATGTCCCCGGCCACCTGGTGGGGATTGGCCATTGACACTTGGGGGGTTGCGTTATGTTGGCTCACCGGTGTTAAGGACGTTATGGGAGATTTCTTGAACAAGCAGATGAGGGCTGACATTTTGCACTTCTATTGAGATTTCGAGAATTCTAATCTAAAGAGAAAGACAGATCGATTGATCGACCGAGGAACTGGTTCAGACAGGCAGACAGACAGACAGACAGACAGACAGACAGACAGACAGACAGACAGACAGACGCACGGACGGACGGACGGACAGACAGACATACAATTCTTTATTTCCAATTTGCTCGCTTACAATATTCCACACCTTAGGAACTTGTAAAATGGCATCGTGGGTAATAATACGCTGTTATTGTGAGTCTGCAGATAACCAGTGACTACATGTTTGTGATGTAAATTAAAATGGTCAATGAATAAGAGTACATTTTGAACTGCTCTCAATTTCTACATGTCATGACAAGATGGACACTGTTGCATATGACGATGAATAAATGTAGTTTACATCTCTGTCGCCGGATTCGACTGAAACCAATCATGGCGCTTTTTTTGTAAAATTATCCTAGGACTTTGCATTAGGGTTTGTTGAAATGGAGCTTTTTCAGATCAATGGTGAATCTCTTATATACGGTACCAATTCTCCCTATAATCAGTACTATAATTTCACTTTGATAACAGATAGATAGATAGATAGATAGATAGATAGATAGATAGATAGATAGATAGATAGATAGATAGATAGATAGATAGACAAGTAGGTAGGTGTTTGTACTTTATATATATTATATGAGGTGAAACCTTTTTCTTTCTCTAGTGTCTTGGTTGCTTTTTCATATCTTTTGTTTGATTTTCTGTTTCACCTCATATAATATATATAAAGTACAAACACATACACACATTATATTCATCGACCCTGTAAACATGCACGGACCCTCGGCTGACCCCAAATGGCCGTCACCACACATTATAATAAAGCAAACTACTATTAACGACATTGCGGGCAAACAAAAACAGACCCCTCCAGTCCTCCTTTTATTTTTTTTACGACAATGCCTTCATCCAAAAACCCACTGAAGTGGACTTAAAACAAGGTAGGTAAGTAGGTAGGCAAATACCTAGATTGAGAGAATGGATAAGTGAATAAATGAGATAGCATTCGAGTGAGTGAGTGAATGAGTGAAACAGTTTATACATGACGCACGTTCCTCAAGCATGTGTAAAATCATGACTTAAGTGGCGGTCTAAAGCTCAACAAGGAGACAGCTGAAGAAGAAAGCTTGTAGAAGATGCATGAGCGACCACACATACAATAAAAGAGAGAGAGAGAGAGAGAGAGAGAGAGAGAGAGAGAGAGAGAGAGGAGAGAGAGAGAAA
>JAWQUT010000213.1:479600-492503 GCA_033807755.1 Ellobium chinense
TAGATAGATAGATAGATAGATAGATAGATAGATAGATAGATAGATAGGTAAGTAGGTAGGCAATGCCTAGATTGAGTGAATGGATAAGTGAGTAAATGAGAAAGCATTCGAGTGAGTGAGTGAATGAGTTTACACATGACGCACATTCCTCAAGCATGTGTAAAATCATGACTTAAGTGGCTGTCTAAAGCTCAACAAGGAGACAGCTGAAGAAGAAATCTTGTAGAAGATGCATGAGCGACCACACACACAATAAAAGGGAGAGAGAGAGAGAGAAGAGAGAGAGAGAGAGAAAAAGAGAGAAAGAGAGAGACACAAGAGAGAGAGATAAAGAGAGAGAGAGAAGAACAATGAAAAGAACACAACGGAAGAAAGGTAAACAAAAGGAAGACAAAGAGAGGAAAGTGGCAAGAATGAAAGAAAAATAATAGAAAATCAAACAAAAGATATGAAAAAGCAACCAAGAACTTAGAGAAAGAAAAAGGTTTCACCTCATATAATATATATAAAGTACAAACACATACACAATTATATTCATCGACCCTGTAAATTTGCACGGACCCTCGGCCGACCCCAAATGGCCGTCACCACACATTATAATAAAGCAAACTACTATTTACGACATTGCGGGCAAACAAAAACAGACCCCTCCAGTCCTCCTTTTATTTTTTTTTACGACAATGCCTTCATCCAAAAAACCCACCGAAGTGGACTTAAAACAAGCCGATGATTGCCGATTTTCTTTCTTGTTGATGTTTTCTCGAAGCTTGTTGCTGTCACCACGTGAGGGCGTCGATATAAACACGCGAATAAAAGTCGTTGCTGTGGTCGGTTCTACTTGTACAACTGGTTCTCAGGGCATCAGGGAGGGAGAATTAACGGGGCCAGTGAATGAGACATAGAGGAGACACCAGCAAGGCTAGTCGTTGTTAGGCCTTGGCGATTTGAGGAAAAGGATGAGACTGAGGAAGAAGCTGCTGGCTTAGGTGTGATGGGTGATGTTGTAACATGTATGGGCGGAGATGTGTGTGGAGGGGAGAGGAAGGGAGGGGNGGGGGGGGGGGGGGGTATGGATTGGAGGAAGTGCAGAGGAAAGGTCAGGCTGGTGCGGTGTTGAGAGTAGAGAGAAAAGAAATGGAGAGGAAATGTTAGAGATACAGAAGCAAATAGACAGACAGACAGGCAGGCAGATATACACAGGGAATGATCACGTGCAGATGAACAAACATACGAATGAACAAGCAGATTGGTCGATCGACAGACAGAGACAGACAGACAAATAGATAGATAGATAGATAGATAGATAGGCGGGCAGACAGACAGATAAACAGACAAACAGATAAATAGACAGACAGACAAACAGACAGATAGATAGGTAGGTAGGTAGACAGGTTGACAAGCACACAGACAGATAGACGAACGGACAGTTGGATAGATAGATAGATAGATAGATAGATAGATAGATAGATAGATAGATAGATAGATAGATAGATAGATAGATAGATAGATAGATAGATAGATAGATAGATAGATGAGTAAAGCATAGAATGAATTGACCGAAGGAGTAAGCATTGCTTGTGAGTGAGTGAGTGAGTGAGTGAGTGAGTGAGTGAGTGAGTGAGTGAGTGAGTGAGTGAGTGAGTGAGTGAGTGAGTGAGTGAGTGAGTGGTGAGTGAGTGGTGAGTGAGTGAGAGTAAATGAGTGAGTGAGTTTGTACGTCTGTGTGTGCGTGGATGTGTGTGTGTGAATGAATGAATGAATGAATGAATGAATGAATGAATGAATGTGTAACTGAGTGTATTGGAAGGCAGATGAGTGAGTGAATGAATAAGGAAATGATAGCGTAAGGGACGAGAGAGACACAGAGAGAATATGCTGTTTGCGTGTGTCCGTGTCTCTAGAGCTAGCGGTGAAAATAACCAGCTATTCATGATCAGACGAATACACTGAAGAGACAGAAAGTCCAGAGACTGCCATACAAACAAGTCAAAAACATCAAGAACTAGGGATGGTGAAGCAACTCTTTACTTATGTAAATCATGGCCAAATATGTTTTCCAGTGTTGTCACATGCATGAAACCCACCTGAGACATCCACAAATTGCTAGGCATGCGAACATTACGTGTTAAGTAGAGCAGTGCAGATGGGTGGCCGGGAGGGAGGTTATGTTCAATACCAATACGTGGACACACATATTTAGGCGTATTTCAGTTGTTTTAATTCTAATACATAGGACTTCTTTTCAGGCGATACCCATTCAAAGAAGCCATTGAGTGGCGAGCTTAATTTCTTTTTAATGTTCCAAGAAGGTGTTAAATTAAAAATAAAATCGGTTAAGGGTGCATGAGGACAAATATTGTTGCATTGCAGGTCTCACGCCGTCAGTTGGGTATGTTAAGTTCTGTCACATGACCGTTTGAGGGCTTGACGTTCACATGTTGATTTGTTAACATGCTCTATGCAAGCCAGGGTGCTCTTAATGAATAGCGACAATGCATGGCGTGGGAGGTCACACGATGGAGCTGAAAAGATCTCATCAGATTTTGCCACGTGGAAAACATATCTCTTGTTATGCTGTAACCGGGTGGAAAGGCAATACAGTAGCATGACATTCAATCTCTTATATTTAAGGGGGAGGAAGGTGAGCTTAGTCTGATAATTTTTCAGATGTTACATATTATTTTAAGGAAGTGTGTCACCAGGGATTTTATCAAATTACTGCGAATGATCAATTTTGAGAAGAAGGGCCGAAAAAGTCTACTCTAGAAAATTTCTGTCCCTGCGGGGGATCGAACCAGGGTCTCTCAGCTTGCAAGTCCGAGCGTGTTACCACTACACTACAGGGACGCTAACTTCACAGCAATTTAATTCTTAAATACCTACTGCCTGAATNACTTCCAAAACATTTGAGGCGTTCACTGTAGTTAACGCAACACTTACTTAACGCATGGATTATGCATTCGGCCATAGGACATTTGGTATGTGAATTCCCGTGTTTTGGGGAAGCCTCGTCTCTATGAGTATAATATATATAGCCTTCTGGCTTGTGAGTCGTGCTCACAATCTGACAATTGTCAAGATTGCAGGAGCCAAAGTATTCAAGCCTCTTTGGAGCCATTTAATAACCATTTCTCCTCGAGCCGTAGGAACGTTCCGAGATGGCCAAGACTAGTCCTCAGGTTTGGTGCCACCAATGAGTTTAAAATATATACTGTTTACAGTGGAGGTCCTTCATTTAGATTTTTCACAATTTTAATTTAGGGGTTAAGGATGAAAAGGAGTTAAAGATCTGGCGTTCTTTTGCAGACCACAGGCCCGCACAAATTAAAATCCAGTGAAGCTATTGGGCAACACTGCCTGCAACCATTTTTTTTTTTTTTTAACAAATTCAGGACTGAATTTCACCACTTTTGCGGTGTAGTTTCATGTTATACGCTTATTTCTAAACAATCTGTCTATGGCACAGATTTTATGCTGTGCTATTATTGATTCTGATAGTCCAAATTTTTTGACTATATATATTTTTTTTTGATTATATATATATATATAATATCTATCTGACTTTAGCGCTGGGAACTAGATCGTTCAACTGCGGAAATTATCAATGACTTTGTTATGTATTTCACTTGCAATATTGTGTAATTATAAATCATATGTATACGATTCTATATTTTAGGCAGTTATGATACTATATGACACTGTAAAACAACTTTCACACGGGATGAAAAAACTCCTATTTTCATTTTTCCTGTACTTTCGTTTTCATTCTTAATGATATTCTTAAAGGAAACTGATATCGTGTGTCAACAAGGGTCCGGCGGATGGATGATATGATTCCAATTTCCTGATGTCTGACGTGTGCAGCGCAGGGGCATGACAGTCGAGGGCTTGAAGCAGTTCCTTACTCAGGGTATTACAAAAATTTACAAATTTACATTTTGTAACCAGAAAAATATCCACTCCAGAATGCAAACTCACTGTGAACACAAGACAAAAGTGAAAAGAACACATTCGAAACCCCAGGCAGGAGAAAAACAGTAGGCTGAAGAGGTCACTTGGGAATTAAAAAATAGGAAGCAAAGGAAGTCCAGGAAATTAGGAACATCTTGGCAAGTAAGAAATTCTACTGCATTCTTTAAAAAAAAAACAACTTGGCAGGTAATGAAATTTTACTGCATTCTTTACAAACAAACAAAACAACTGAGAGAGAGAGAGACAGAGAGAGAGAGAGAGAGAGAGAGAGAGAGAGAGAGAATTACAGTGCTCAGTAGAATTAATTTTACGTAAGAGTGTAATCAATGAATGAATAAAGAAATATATGCATAAATCTTTGAAAGCCATAGAAATGTGCTCAAAATATTATGGACAAAGAGAAAAGAAATGCACCTGTTTTTAAAGAAATTAATCATGAAAGAAAATACTGCTATCAGTGGGAAGAAGACGAGCAAAATTCGTAGGCTATGCAAAAAGATGACGACAGTTAGTGCACTCATTATCACCTGGAAAACTTAGTTAAAAACTGAAGAATACATAGAGAGAACATTCGGGACAGCTTAGCAAGTTGGATGGGTGCAGAGATATTGAAGAAGCATTGAAGAGAACAGCTGACAGCACTGGAAGTCTATCCATGATCATCTACGCCATTGTATGCCCATGTACTACTTTGTGGTTTGGGTCTTTTACCCAAGAAACCCTATTAAACCTTGTTACCAGTCGGCATGGTATCTAAAGAAGGATAGTACAACCAAAAGCCTTGGGAAGCAGCTGAGCTCAACCCTCCATCTCCACCCTTCAAAAAAAAAAATTGGGATTCAGGAAGTCTGTACGCTACCTCAAGTCTCAGTCAGTCTACGTCTCTTCTAATCCAGACACACGTAGCTAGAGTTCCAGGATGTGGCCAGGTTATTTAGTACCTTTTGAAAAAAAAAAAAAAGCAGTAAATGCATTTCTGAAACGAACCTCTCACAAATGGCAAATCATAGATTGTTCCCCCCTGCCTCTTTCCTCTTTTCTCTTTTCTCACTTCCACCCCCAGCGACTGCCATTCAGCGTGTATATTATGTGCAGTGTAGCAAAAGCTGAAGAAAAAAAAAGCTGATGAATGAATTCAATATTCACATACGTTTTCAAAAATAGCACAGTTTACACTTCTTTACTCTATGGGGAAAAAAATGAAGCTCTTGCTTCAGCAAAGTCTTTAAAAAGTCCATCCATAACCTTTTCTTCGCTGACTGCTTTGTAAGTAGCCTAGAGCGCGTAACTCTTGTGTAAAAACACAAAGGGAGGTAAACATTCAAGTTGGGTTAGTGGGCCTTTAAAGACCACGACTAGTAAGCACGGAGCAGGTAATAGTCGTAGCCAGCATTGTTTCAGTGAAAAAAGAACGTAACCGTGTGAATCTAGGGAAAGGTACTTACGCTGTCTATTGCAGAATCTCTTGTTTTGCCCCGGTCAGGGACCGGTCGCTCAGGAGAAGAATGACTGATAGGATGATGATGGGCTGGTTGGTGGTGGCGATGGTGATGATGTCGAAGCAGTTGCTACCGGCAACCGGTATAGCAAGACTCCTACGAAGAAAGGGGCGGGGCAGGAGGTGGAAGAGTTAGAGAAGGGGGGAGGGGGCAAGGAATGGTCTCATGAGCACTGTCACAACAGATTTCTGTAACTCGTATACTTTCCCAACCAGACTTACGTGGTCATGCTGCTCAGCTGAGCTGATCTGAAGGGGAGGAGGATGGAGGGGGTCGTTGAAAGATGGAGCGGGGGCGAGAGGAGATGAGATCAAAAGATAATAAAGAAAAAGAAGGAAAGAATCTTGAAGATGGCCATATATGAAAAAATAATGAATGAGGAAAAAAAAACCACCATGAGAAAGACAAGGAGAATGTCGATAGGTTGGTGGGATTGGTTGCGTTGCATCTGGTATTTAAATGGCCCAGCGAATGAGAACTGTAAAGATTCATCTGGAAAAGCGAGGGCGTTGGATGGTGAAGTTATTTATCTCCAGGACCTCACAAAATTTCTTGTCACATTACTGACAAAGGTCGACTTAGACGAAACGTGTGTTTCATCTGGACTCCTTTAGTTCATCACCAGGATACCTTAACTTCAGTTACTTACCTGGTCTATTTTTTTTTGTCTGCAGTCTCTGCAACCATCCATCCTACGAACATCTGCAAAAGCTAGAAGAGTGGATACATCCTCGCTCGCTTTCGCAGTTTGCCGTTTTCTTCTGCCTAAATTTAGAAAGAAGGACCAAAATTCAGGAATTTGCTCAATTAGTTTGTTTTTCGTCCGTCCGACGTTTACCTACTCATCTCCGAGCAAACACCACCGAGTTCGGCGATTGGTGAACGGACGCTGCACACATTTTGGTGACGTCGGCAGATTCTGACATCTTCTGCAGTTGTTTCTCGGCTCAGAAGAGCTACTTTACCTTACCTCGTCCAAGGCGACACTCTTTTTTCGGCGTCGGTTCTGCGCAGACGAGTTTGCGGGAAGACAGGTGCTCATTATCTTCCCCTGTTTGACACCTAGATCAACCTCCACGGGCACTCAGGGTTTGATTGTTTCTCTCCCCTTTGGAATCGATTGAGCTATCGACGAAGGGAGACCGCGACTCCAGCTGATTGGATCTATCACTTCTGAAAGAATTATTGATACCCTTTTAGGTTCAAACAGGTAATCACATTTTTTTCTGCCTTTTTTGGTGTCTTGTCCAGTTAATCTTTCAGCGACGAGAAGAGTCAGTCGGACTAGTTAAGCAAAAGAAGAAATAGCTACACCAACTAAAAAGAAACGGGAAAAGTATATTGTACAAAACAATTGATGAAAAAGCCATGAAAAAAAATACTTCATGCTTACTATAGTCCATTGAACCAAAACTATTTTGTTGACCGTAAAACTTGCAACTCATAATGCATATCAGCTTTCCAATGTATGTGCTGTTAGAATTTTCCTTGAATATATAATATCAGTCAATGTAACTTGTGGCTTGTTCATGTGTACAGTATGTGTATCTGGCCCAGACAGGCATCACATTTCTTGTGATTATTCAAAGAAAAAAAAGGCATATTGGAATAACTTAGATTCGTTCTGAGACTCAGAAGTTCGGGTAGTTTGGCGATTGTTGGAAGCAAGGAAGAGATAGATTTCTTCAGGCTTGAAATAGGTTTATACAAATCACTTTTAATTATGGCGTTTTTCCTTTAATCATTACGTGAAGAAGATATAATATTTATCTTGATACCAGGAAATATGTTCAATTTATTTCAGTTTTAGAAAACAAAATCGTTTAAATTAATTTGTTTGGGATACATTACATAAGATGGACTAGTGGCAATATGACACCTCCTTGTCGGCTAACTGACCGGGTCCAAGCTTGTGGCCGTATGCATTCTCCTTACGCTAGTTAACGCACTGCTGTAACCAAGGGAAACTCACAAACGTTAGTCGTGTTTACCGTAGTTTATGCAATGCGTTAATTAATGCAAGGATTATACAGACGACCATTGAGTTCGAATCTTGCCAATGGCAGGCTTTTCCTTTCGTGATTTTTTTTTTCTTGATAGCGTTCAAAAGACACCTCTCGTCGGCGAACTATCCGGGACCCAAGCTTTTGGCTGAGTGCATAATCCTTTCGCTAGTTGACGCACTGCAATAACCACGGGAACCTTCCAAAACATTAATAGTGTTCGTCGTAGTTAACGCATTGCGTTTATTACCCAGGATTATGCATACGGCCTCTGAGTTCGAAACTTGATAATGGCAGGCTTTGACAGTGTTCAAAAGGCATCTCCTTGCTGGTGTACTGACCGACTTTGATAATAACCATCTCCGTGCTGAAAAGTGGCATTAAAACATAATCATGCTGAAAAGTGGCATTAAAACATAATCATGCTGAAAAGTGGCATTAAAACATAATCATATCATGAAGAAACAAGTAGTTCATCATGGCTCAGATAACAACCGGAGCTGCTAAAGCACTTTGGATCTAAACTGATTCGTCAAAGAGATCTAGAGGGAAGCCATGAAATCAAGAAAAGTAGCATCAGTTGACAGGGGACTTGGATGAAGTGTGCTTTGCAGGGTATTTTTATCTCCTGGCGGCGTCTCATAAATTTTCCTATGTCTGGACAGCAATGAGATATGAGCTATTGTATCAAAAAGGGGGGTGCGGGGNGGGGGGGGGGGGGGGGGAGAGTTTTGATGGTGATCTGAAAAAGAAATATCGTTTTGCAGTTCTTTGCAGTTTACGAAAATGTTTATAAGTTCTTTTAGTTTCGAAAAACAAAGGAGAAGAGTTTTGTTGAGGATGGATTTCTTTGGACCTGAAAATGTCCTACTTTCTAGATATAGAACATATTCTAGATAGACAATATGAGCTGCGAAAGTTATGTTTAACAGTAATTATATCAGGACTGAGATGCACTCTTATGATCATCATAATCTGTTACTTATTATGAAGTCTCTCTCTCTCTATCTATCTATCTATCTATCTATCTATCTATCTATAAATAAAGAGAGATAGCTAGATTAGATAGATAGATAGATAGATAGATAGATAGATAGATAGATAGATAGACAGACAGACAGACAGACAGACAGACAGACAGACAGACAGACAGACAGATAGATAGATAGATAGATAGATAGATAGATAGATAGATAGATAGATAGATATTGCACCATATCTTGTTTTAGCGGCATTACGTGGTTTTTTGGTCTACTGACATTGAAACTTAACTTTGTGCTTTTCGTCTAAATGAATGAACTCCGTCTGCACTTGGATGAATATAGCTCCTTTCATCATCGCAGCTAGCTTGTTGCCATAATAACTTCGCCTTTCGAATATGAGATTACTCAGTTTGCGCTCAGCCTTAAAAAAAAAAGTGCTTTTTTATGAAGAAATCGTGCCGACAGAAGACATACATACAATATGTAAAATATTTCCTTTGATTATCACTATGCAAATAGACATTCTTGAGCTAAATCCACCTAATACATCCTCTTAAGTTTTTTTTTTAAGCTTGCCAGTGAAAAAGGCTTTCTTTTCTTACTTCGTATGCTCTCAGGGGTTTTAATCGGAGCTGAGCTGGGAATGATTCAGAAGCGGTACCAAAACAGTTCTGTCGCTTATAATTTGTAGGCAAAGCTGAATAATTCCAACGGGTGAATTGTGTTCGCTCCTGCCTCATTTCGTCGTCAATCTCACAAACGGGCGTTTGCGATATTTGCTAGCTTCTCAGGAGAGTGTTTCCAAATTGCAATGAGATTTAGAATTGATAACATACGCCCAGTCGGTAAATGCTTAGTGTCTTCGAAACTGTTACAGCTATCGATACGTCACCTCATGAGAACATAGATCTCGCTTTGGGCTCGCGGAGAGTAGTCTCAGCTCGAAACACCCAATAAAATATCGATAACGCCCCTTCCCGAAGTGGGCGACGATTTTCACTTGGTTGCTTTGGGTACAGCTGTTCTTTTGTTTGAGAATGGCAGCGTTGTCTTGACCATCTCAGCTTTGTGGCACCTATAGGTACTCCTCGAATATCCTTATTTGATAATCCTTTTCCGAAAGAAAAAAAAAACAAACTTCCCACGTGACGTAACTAGACCAGCCAACGCCCACTTTTTATTTAGGTCGCAGCTGTTTTCCAATCATAACGTTTGTTTACCAATAACTATTAAGCATTACTCTGTCCCTCACGCTTTCGTGCCTCACTCTCATGCCATGGCAGATACCGAAGTGTTTGTCCAGGCTGGGCTGGTCGATTCGGAAAGGGAAATTTAACGCTAGCACTTCAGATATGGACGGTTATTAGTAACAATCAGGGTATCTTCGCGTCTTGCACCTTCCTGTAGCTCGTTGCTCCTGCCGTTAACTTAGCGTTATACAAGGTATATTAATGCATATCTCATAGCCGAGAAAGCTATTAGGTCAGTAGCAAATCACTGATACAAAACCAGGTTTGGGCATCAGTTCAGATCCAGGTCAGTTCTCTGAGAGAAAGACGCCCTAAGATCAAGTTTAGCTTAGTTTAATTTTGGCATTGGGTTTCGGAGGTAGATGTGAACTGAACCGAAATTTAGATAGAAAATTACAGCTACTGTTTAGATCAAGATCAAGTTCACGTTCATATGATATCAATTCTGCTCAACCCTGTACAAAACTTATCTTCTTGGTGAAATCATTAAATAATTTATGCGCAAAGTGCTCTTTACACCTTAAGGTGAATGTCACCAGTGTACTTTGCATTTCAGTGGGTTAGAAATTATGTCTAGTGAGTATGACGTAAAAGCAAGAATGATAATGCACTGAAGAAGCTTGACCAATAGAAAGCTCTGAAGCTGAGCCTGCGTAACACGTACTCTATCGTCTTGCGTTATCAGTAGCACAAAATAGCCATTATCCTATCTTTATGAACTCTCCCTCTGTCTCACTCTCTCCCTCTCTCTCTTTTTTTTCCTCTCTCTCTCTCGTTGGCTGCTGCCTTTTTATCGATTTCTCGATTTGTTCCTCTGCCTACCTGCTGTCTTTGACTGTGCCTGACTATCTGTCCGTCTGCCTGTATCTCTACTGTGAGTCCGTCCATCTGTCCGTGTGAGTATCTATATTTGCGCACTTGTTTATTCTCTAGTCTTTCTGTTGATATGTTTTTCGATCTGGCCGCTGCCAAGTGTTCTTTCTTTCTTTCTTTCTTTCTTTCTTTTTTTCTTTCTTTCTTTTTTTCTTTCTTTCTTCCTTACTATATCAAGCTACATCTGCCTCTCTCTTCAGTGGTAGTCAAATTCGCTTAATCGTAACTTCTGGAAAGCATGGGAAAAGTTACTTTTAAACAGAGTTGAGATTATCCAGTGACGTCTAGATAGAAATCTAACATTTTTATGATCGGAAAAAATTTTGCGATTAAGCGAAAGTTACGATTCTCCGAATTGCGATTAAGCGACGTTGACAGTACGTCTATCTTCTTACTTCATAGGATCTATATATATTTCTCTCTTTAAAACTGCAATTAGTTCAGTCTCTTCCTTTACCTAAGTCTGCCCCTCCCCCCACCTTCTCCTTTCACTCGCCTCTCTGTCCCTCTCTAATCAACGCCTTCACTCGTTACTCCACCTCTCGAATCAACGTACTATTTACCCGACCCCTCCTCTCAAGGGAGACAATGCAACATAAACACGCATTATGGCCCTTTTCCTACACTGTTTAAGTGACAAACCCCGAGGGCAACACTGTCTATTCTTTGCCCTCATAACTCCGTGAGTTTGCTATCCAAATAGCACGTATTTGCAGACACTCGTTACTTATAGTCCATTTTTTTGTGGAATATTCTTATCTTTATTCAAAGCTGCATAGCGTACATGGCTGCACCGTCACCGTTAGCGATGCACTCTTGTGTCTGAGGCTTGGCAGTGTCGAACGTGCTAAATATTTGACCAAAAAAGGCGAGGAATAAAGTCAGATCTGAATCAGATATCTTAAAAAAAATTGCATTAGTCATTCTGTTGTTGTTGATTTGTCGAAGTCATTTTAGCAGTTCGCAAGACAGTCCGGTTTGATCCAGGGAAATCTCAGCAAAGGCTATTATATTGTAACCCTGTGGTGATACAAACAGCTCACTATAATATGTCTCCTAACGATGGTTTCACTTTGCCAGTAATTAACGAATCACATGATTTTCCAACAAGTCATAATTGTTTATATTACCTCAAAAGGTCAAGGTCTCACTTCTTTACTATTTCTACCAGCTATTTTGGCGAAGTTTGTTCTTTCACCTATGGTAATATTCCTGAGGGTAGTGTGCATCTAGTTCCATGGTAATTTTTTCAGTGGAACGGGATGGACTGCAGGTTTGAGACTTTACTAAATATATATTTTTTAAGACTTTTTTTTTTTTGTGCAATCAATATTTGGCTCAGCGCCATTGGCTGGAGACAACAGTTACCCCTCTGTATTTACCAAATATAGACCACTCATCCAATATTTGACTCAAGTCTATTGGCTGAAGATTAGAATTACCCCTCGTGTTGAATCCAAATATAGATTAAACATACCTGCGCCACAATTGGTTTCACCTAATGGACCATGTTGGTAAAGAGGAAGACGTGATTTATGCCAAACAATTTCAAGAACATGTAATATAATGATGATGTTCATAGTGGTGATGATGATGAAGGTGATAATAATGACGACGTATAGTGGAAAGTAATAATGCATCTCCGTCAATTTCCATGATGAATGGATTCATACGTAGTTCCGAAGACAGGTATCCTTTACCTTAAAGTTTAGTCGTTTCAGCCTTTACCCTCGCGATTATCACAGCCTGTGCTCCACATTAAAAATTTACTAATATACATGACGATGATACCTTTGCCGAATAAAAATGGTGGTAATATAATAATATATTATCGATGTCCCTCATCCACGTGGCAGCTTGAGCTGCCTTGATTTTCCCTTTTTATTATAAAGCTGCCCCAAGAAATATATTTTGAGGAAACAAATAAAGACTTAGAGATGGCAGGTGATTGACAAATCAGCAATGTAAAAGAGGGCTTGGAGGAAACAAAGCTTAGGCATGTCTGAGACGCTTCCAATTCTTGCCAAAATAAAAAAAGAAAGTTACCTGGGAACTTCTTTATGACAGCCATACACCAAATTGCCTTCTTCCTATGTTTCTTCACTGCAGATATCACATGATGCAACTACCCCTTATACTGAACATAGTTACTTTCTCATCTGTTTCTTTTGTCTGTCTTTTCCGGTCCAGATAGATACCGTCCAATAACCCAAAGAGTTTTAAAGAAAGTGAAAGGAAGGGACTGACATACCTAATTAGTGGAAGTCTCGCTGATTTAGGTTTAGATACGATACTTTTGTCACAGTAAAAAGACAACCCCTCC
>JAWQUT010000213.1:497687-520239 GCA_033807755.1 Ellobium chinense
GGGGGGAGGGAGTAAAGAGGAAATTTGAAACATGAAAGTGTTGACAAAATGGAATTTGGAAACTTATTGCATAAATTTTAACTGGAGTTCAGAGATCAACATAAAAAGATTGACTGGCAAATGCTTTGAATGTAAAGTAAGGTGAAAGAGATAATTTTCTTGGACTGCAGGCAATACGCTCATAACGTACTGTGGTGAAAAACAAACCATAAACGGCAGGGGAGGGAAGGTTATGTGTAAGGGGCACTGTTGATGCTCTTTTTATTGCAGCACAAATATGTTCTGTTGATGTTATCTCGTATTACTATTTCTTCAGCTACTAATATTACTATACATTAACAGTTTACCACAACAACTACTACCACTACTACTACCACTAATACCATTACAACCACTATTACTTTTACGACACCGACTATCATTTCTACTGCATTACCATTACTGCTATGTCTACATTTACTACTACTACCGTTACTACTCCTACTACTGTTGCTTCACTACTGCTTCTACTGCTGCTACTTTTACGACTACTATTTTTACTACATATATTGTTACCACTACTTTTACTACTACTATTTGTACCATTACTACTAACCTACTACTACTACTACGACTACTACGACTACTACTACTACTACTATTACTACTATTACTACGACTGTTACTACTACTATTACTACTATTACTACGACTGTTACTACTACTATTACTACTACTACAATTACTATTACTATTGCTATTACTATTATTCCTACTTCTACTACTACTACTACTTCTACTACCACTACTATTCCTATTTATACTACTACTATTATTACTACTTCTACTACTACTGCTTCTACAACTACTACCACTACTACTAGTACCATCACCACCACCATTATTGCTACTGCCACTGCTACAGTTATTCCTACTACTGTACTGGTAGTACTGCTATCAGTACTTCAACTACTACTACAACTACTGCCACTACCATTACTATACTACTATTACGTACACTGCTGTTACTACTACTAATACTATTAGTCCCACAGTTCTATGCTATATGTACTAACAGTATCAATATCAGACCAATTACCATGACGACCAATATAGCTATTCAGTGGGAATAGCCATATTGATTGCAAAGAAAATTATAATCATACAACTACATGTACTACTACAATCAGTATTATCAGTCTCCGCATAAGGCCATCTTGCACTAGGAAACTTTCATCAAGCCAATTCAGTCAGTCAGACAGATAGACAGACAATCACCACTACTCCATTAACCGGTGTGGTGCTGTGACATAATTAATTTCTTCTGTCCGCTCACTTCGCTTGAGGTCGGCAGTAGGATGAGTTCGCATCTCATTGCCGAGCGTTGGGAGCGGCGTTTGAATTTTGCCGAACTTGTTTCATGAACTTTATCATTATCAATCTAAGTATACTAACATCGTCTTTCCCTTTGTTTCTCTTCCACCTACAGAACACAACCCTTACCTAAGAAGAAGAAAAAGAAATAGCAGCCAACATGTCTCAATCCACCTTGGAAAAACGCACGGTGATCACGACCTCTTCCACCTCTAGCAGCATTGGTGGAGGCGGCATGAGCAGCATGGTCGATGGAGGAGACGATTTTTACTACAAGTCCAAGATTAACCCCAGGAACTCTTCTCTGGGGCACACGAGCTCTATTTCTAGTGCCCTGGGCGGCGGCGGGGGAGGCAGCTACAAGAGAACCGTTGAAATCACATCAGGTTGGTTGCTGCATTTCGTCCCGGCTCGCCTCTGCTGGCTATAATCTTGGCGGGTTGTAGTAAAAAAAATATGGTTTGTAGCCTAGAGATGTAAATGCCAGGTTGGTTGCACTTCCGTACGTATACTATGCTCGCCAAACTACCTATATTTTGGCGGGTTGTGGAAATGGTTTGTAGAGGTGTTGCCAGGTTGGCAAGCCTAAGTACTGGATAAACGTCATCAACCCCTGACTATAATCTTGGCAGGTTGTAGAAAAATGGTTTGTAGGAGTGTTGCCAGATAGGTAACACTTACATATTATGCCTATGATTTGGCGGGTTGTAGAAATGTTTTGTAGAATTATCGCCACATTGGTAGCCGTTCTAAATAAATTCTCACTGCCAGTTTATACCTTGGAGAATTATAGAATGACCTTTAGGAAGCTGTTAGTTTGATAGTATTTATCTTTATCTCCTTGAACTCGCACTGACTTTTGGCGATTAATAGAAATAGTTCCAAGAGCGTAGCCAAACTGAACTACATTTCTTAGTGGCTTATAGAACGGACTTATTCCCAAGAGTATTACCAGTATTGATAACCTATAGCTATTTTAACCATGCAGCTCATCCATACAGGCTTTCAGGCGATTTTGGGTTACGGTTTTGGAAAGAACCGCTGGAATCTGGCTTGCACTGCTTTACAATTTGGCAGGTTTTAGACAAAGCATGAGTTAGGGCGCTATAAAGCATAATGGTTTATAAAGCATCTACCAGGTCGCTTGCTGCATAATGAATACATATTCTGTCATGTGCGAGTAAATCGACTTTTTTTTTTGTTTGTGGTTTATTTTGTAAAGTCCCAACAATACATTTATTCACAAACGCCTGTATAGTGGCGGTACTTAGATCAAACTAGATCTCGTATAATTGTTCTACGAATCGCATTTAGCCCGTGCCACAGGTAAGCAAGCACAGTTGGTTAATTAAGAACTAGTACACACACAACAAAAAGGACCAGTATCATTGTTCCTGTTATTATCATTCTTGCCATGTAGTCATCATGATCATCATGATCATGATCATGACCATCATCATCGTTCATCATCGTCACCGTCATCATCATTAACATCATCATCATATTATCATCATCATCATCATCATCATCATCATCGTCATCATCATCATCGTCACCGTCATCATCATCATCATCATCATCATCATCATCATCATCCCCATTATTGCAATCCTCAGTATCACAATCATCATTTACATCATAGTCTACATCATCGCCATAACCACGGTCATAAACATTAGGAATACTAGTAGCGACAATATGATCGCCTACATCACCATTATCAGTTTAAGTTTTATTATCATCATCTCTTTTATCATCGTCACCGTCATCACTATCATCATTTTCATCATCATCAGTATCATAATCTTCTATCGTATATCATCGCTTTCAATAGTATTCAGTTACCAACATCCACCTCAAATCATTGTTCTCATCACAATCTTTAATTTCATTATCATCATCATCATCATCACCTCATCATCATCATCATCATCATCATCATCATTATTATTATTACCGGGTACTATCTTCATCGTCACATCATCATCATCTTTATATTCATATTATCATCGTCTCTTATCTTCAAATTATCATCAACATCGCCGTTATCGTCATCACCACTTCCATCATAATCATCTTCACCATCTTTAACATCATCATCATCATCATCATCATCATCATCATCATCGCCATCACCGTCTTCTCATTCAGTAGTGGCATGCATGATTATATTACTACTAGCTACTTTATAACCATAGATCAAAGGCATCAAGCTGATATAATCGCTGCAGTGGTCATGGGTGGCCGGAAAGCCAAGATAAAGAATGATGGTGCTTCGTCATGCAGGTTTACATACTGGAAATTATTTTTAAAGAACAGTGATGAACATTTGGTGTTCATTACTTTAAAGATGATGACAATGATGATGATGCATGTTATAAGGAAAACAAGTTGAAAATGATTTATCGAAAGGGAGGAATGAATAAGTCACTGTGGAATCCATTTGAAATTTTACCTTGGCTATAGCGGGAGGCCGGTATTAACGGGAAACACAAACCCCCAATTTTTTTTTTTTTTTTGTCGGTGGGTTAGGGAGAGGAGGAAANAACGGTAAAGAAATCATTATATTTTTATGACGATGATGATGTTGATGATAATGGTGCTGATGGCTTTGAACACTGGCACCAACGAGGGTACATCTTTATGTGATGAATTGCAAATATTGAATGTGGAGAAGCGCAGATGAAAGGTTGTTGGACTCAAAATATAAAGGTCATGGGTTCGATTCCTGATCACGGTCATGCTGCTCTCTGGAAGTAGCTTGGGGGAAGCAGTTCATAGACATGTCCTCAGTCCACTTTACCATGCAATAGAAAATGAATACCTGGCCAGAAGCAGTGGAAAATATTGAAATGATCAGCAACGGCGCTGTATCCTTCTCACAAAACGAAGAAAATTCTAGAATGATCAAGGAAATAGTGTGAAATCGCGTCAGCGGGCTGGATGCCAGACTTCTAAACCATATTATAACTACTGTTATTATCATATATACAGGAGATGTATCATGACCACGAGTCGCATGTACTCGGAAATACCTCGCTTACTGATTGTAATGATAATGGCGGGGGTTGGTTCTGTCATCAACAGCCTTTCCTGTAATAAGTTCTAGGTATGTCTCCAGGTATGCTGCCCAGCGGCTATGGGACCGTGTCACACACGGGAGTGGAATCGGTGAAGACCAACCGTGAAAGGGAGAAGAAAGACATGCAGGCGCTGAACGAGAGGTTTGCCAACTATATCGAGAAGGTGCGCTTCTTGGAGGCCCAGAACAGGAAGCTTATCAGCGAGTTGGAGCAGCTAAAGGTAAGGGCGAGACTAAACGATATTTTGGGGGCATTCCATGGAGCGTGTCCAGTCAGTCACAGTGAAAGACAAAGCTAAAGGTTACAGAAGCCTGATCCGTTGTGCCTCTTTGAACCAATAAATTGTTTTCCTTATGGTCCATGGTCACTTTCAAGAAATTCCCCAGCCTCCAAGTCTTCTTTAAAAAGATGCAGCATTCAGTGAGGTTATTAAAAATGATTTTTAAAATGTAGATCTTTCATGCTGTTTTCCAGCCACGAACCGATACACTGAAAGGCGTAAACAAGCTAACTAACCTTAACGTCAAGTGCTTCGCACAGCAGGCTACGTCGAAACCGAAGTAAAGAACTTAAAATTCAGGTTTAATTTACAAAATCAAGAGAGAATGCAAACTAATTCGCAGGCAGATTCACAATTCTAGGGCCCATTCTGCGTATTTATTGTTTTCGTAAGACATGATCAAATCCTATTTCATTCAATTGGGAATCTGTAGCTTAAATGTCGTTCTTGTTGATATTAGCGTCGTATTCCATAAGACAATAATGTGGCCTGGGAAAGAAAACAGAGTAGCTTGCCTGTTAACAGCATTCAGTGACTTAATTCTTCATTGCGTCCTTAACATTTAGGGCTTTTACATGAATTATGATACTGTCCTTACAACCGGCCGAAAATTCTTTGCAAAGAGACACCAGAATTTTGGTCAGTAGAATACGATCTTGTATTACGGGCATGACTTATGTGCAACCCATGGCCCGAATAATTGACTGGACAGAACTCTATGGAATGAGCTTCTAGAGATGATTCAGGGTTTCCATGGCAACAACAAAGACGAAAAGAGGATGTACATTGTACAAAATGTACCCTTGGGAGACGTATAAACATATTTATAGGCCTGGGCTGATCTCCCAGATTGAATATATAGAAGTCCCATCTTGCCCATCCACCTCAAATCGCTTACCCACTTTATTTCATCCTTGTTTTCTTTCCATCTTTCCATCCTTCCTCCATTCTTCTCTCTCTCTTTGTCTCTCTCTTTCTCTTTCTCTCAGTTGTTCACGTTATCAAATCTCGATGGGCCAGTTGTACTACGAATTCTATTCTCGGTTCCTTCGCTCTTTCTTTCAAATTCTACCTCCTTACTCTGAAAGTCCGATGGCCCCTAAATTTTGAAGGGTCTGTTTTAACCATTGGCCTGTAGCTGCTGTCCCACCAGGTGAGGGTGTTACCCTTCTGAGCAAACGTTTAAACAGTTAACCTCATTTGTATCTCAGTGAGCAAGGTGCTATTATATAATATGCACATTTAACAGAGTTATGACTATTATTGTAAAGTGCAATCCCTCTTCCTAAAATCAGTCACAAATGATTGAATTACGGTGCCATGTGCATTGGGACCTTCATATTCTTTATCCTTTCCAAATTTGAAACAAAACACAGTTCTTTGAAAATTTATTTTAATACCCATTTAAAAAGCTGCAAAATATCACAGGAATTAAGTCTTTTCATAAAAAAGATCAGAATTTATGACCCCCCGTAGGTAACTTTGATCACACCCTTGTGAATGTAATGCGAAGTTTTGGACATGAACATATAGTGGTTCTTTTTGTTGTTGTCATGGAAATCCTCATGTACATTTTAGATTTTCATCATATTTATGACTCTTTCTCCTAAAACCTCTCTCAATATCCAAACAAATACTTCTCGCTTTTGCTATCTATAAACTTCACCTCATGTTGTCACGACATTCATGTGCAAATCAAATCAAATCAAATCAAATCAAATCAAATCAAATCAAATCAAATCAAATCAAATCAACCAACCAACCAACCAACCAACCAATCAATCAATCAATCAATCAATCAATCAATCAATCAATCAATCAATCAATCAACCAATTTCCTTATTTCCTCAACCAGTGCAAGGTTTCCTTTCCCATCCATCCATCCATCCATCCATCCATCCATCCATCCATCCATCCATCCATCCATCCATCCATCCACATACTAAAAAATATACCGCTGCCTCCAATTGCATAATACATATAAATCATTTTGCAATCATCATACTTATCAGAATAGCATCAGATGGACAAATAGCTGTCTATAATTAATGAATGTCACAATTGATGATAATGAGCGTAGCGATACTGATACTGATGATGACGATGACAACGATGTCTAAGAGGGACATGTAGACATGATGGGTCCTGGTGCGTACTAAAACAACCTTAGCTGCCATCAGTCTCTTGTGCTAAGCTTCTCACCCTTTTAGCCCGATCGATTTACTTTATTCCGTCATTGTCTGGCTGCAAAGGTTTCCAAACACACTTGCAGGCTCGCAAACACATACAGTGTGCCTAGCATTTTTAAGCCCGAGACAAAAAAAACAAAACCCACAAAAACTTCATCCACCCCCTACCCATGTTCTCATCCCCTCCAGCTCCTCCCCCCTCCCCGACTCCATTGTCAGCACCTGTCTAGACCTCGTGGTATAAAACCTGTCGGGTCGAGCGGTTCCCGATAGTTTTGCAGTTATGATTATAGACAAGTTCGATCAATAAGCCTTGTCTAGAATGTCTAAGAGTTGATGGGGTCTTACGGAGCCAGGACAAGGGGAGAGAACACACACTCAGACGTCGTTAGCATTGTTGGAGTTACCCCGCCTGAAATGCAGCGCAGAATAGAGCAATAAGTCTAGGCTTGATAACTTCGTCCGTCCTCGGAATAGAATTTCTGAGGCTTAAGGCATCTCTCCTCTTCTTTTCGTCCTTTCTATTCTCTTCTCTCTCTCTCTTTCTCTCTCTCTTTCTCTCTCTCTTTCTCTCAGCGCCTCATCCATGTTGTCCTCCATCCTCTTCTTTTCTTATCTCTCCTCTCCTCCATCCAAAACACCTTTTCACAAAATTTAAAGTCAGTTCAGTGCGTGAGTAAATTCATCCCTCCCTCCTATTTTCCTTCTCCATCCATCCATCCATCCATCCATCCATCCATCCATCCATCCATCCATTCCAAAACATTTCCTCTCACTCACTCACTCACTCACTCACTCACTCACTCACTCACTCACTCACTCACTCACTCACTCACTCACTCACTCACTCACTCACTCACTCACTCNCTCTCTCAGGCCTTATCAATGCTGTCCTCCATCCTCTTCTTTTCTTACCTCTCCTCTCCTCCATCCAAAACACCTTTTTCACAAATGTTCAAGTCATTTCAGTGCGCGAGTGAATTCATCCCCCCCCTCCTGTTTTCCATCCATCCATCCATCCATCCATCCATCCATCCATCCATCCCTTCCCAAACATTTCTTCCCTCTCACTCACTCACTCACTCACTCACTCACTCACTCACTCACTCACTCACTCACTCTCACTCACTCACTCACTCACTCACTCACTCACTCACTCATCTGTTTATCAACCCTTCCACTAGCCCAAACCTCCATCCACGCTACACTCCCTCCCCTTCTCCTTCTACCCATCCTAACAACTCTGCATGCTTCTTTTTGTCCTGTTCTCTTCTCTCATTTCCTCTATCCAGCAAATATTATCGCATTGTTTCTTGTCAGCCCAACCCTTCAGAGAGTCCGTCCTTACACCCATCCTTCCGCCCTCCGTTCTTTCCTTCCTCTCTCTCCCCCTCTCTTCCTCCCTCCCTCCATCTTCCCAACTGCCGATCCTTTCCTTTTTCTCTCCATCCATCCATCCATCCATCCATCCATCCATCCATCCATCCATCCATCCATCCATTCCTCCTCGTATTCTCCCTCCCTCCTTTCCTTCTTCCCTCCCTTTTCCTTATCTTTCTTTCTCCCCATCCACCTAACTTTATTGTCTGATGTCACCTCAACCCGACAGTGAGTTCATAAAACGATCGACTGAGTCAGACTAGATCTTCCCCCCAAACCTCGGCTGAAAGCGAAACCGCTTTTCCAAGAAATCTAAACAGAAACTACATACTGTCGCTTCGCTCCACTTTGATAAGAATCTATTTTTCGCATCGCCAATGTCTCCCCTGGCATGGACCCATATTAGTGTCTGGCTAGTGTCTTTCTGTCTCAATGTCCACATCCCCTCCCTCGTACCCCCAACCACCGTCTCTCTGCGTTCTGATAAATCATTGTCTTCCGCACCCAAAATGCCACCCCTCTTCCAAGCCCCATAGCGCTCTGAGTAATGGAATTTACGCAGCACTGGCGCCTGACCATAATGACGAAATACATTGCAGCACGTGACCCAACACGGACCTCAAAACTGGCAGTGGCGTAACAACAAAATATGTTTTAGAATCACATTATTCACGGCTTATGTAATAATGTCACCTCTTGTTGCAAACATGCGCATCTTGGTTCACATTCAGTGCTAGATCTAATCAAGCCATTTATAAGAAACCCTTCTGATGGTAGCACAGTTACGCATTTTTTGTCATTATTATGGCCCTTTTTTTGCATGACGTTAACGTCGTGATCATACCACATTTGCCTAAGTCACTTTTTTTTTTGAGAGACTTTGAGAAATCTGGTACTCTGAACTCATTCCCCAAGGCAAAACAACGAGGTAGATGTGGGTTAGCTTTAAAAATTGGGAATACAACATCACAACAAAACTTTATTTCTTGTTAATAGTTAAAAGATGATTGAAAGATCAGATTAGTAAAAAGATTTCAAAGAAAAAAAAAGAAGAACGATTTAACGAATGTGGAATGAGCAAGATGTTATGCTACAGTCCATGCTGTGACGCAGTGATTGTAACGTCCGAATGACAGCTCGTGATCCAAACAGGAAAGTCATACTTATACCAACGGGTCGAGATGTAAAGGTGCGCCATACGCAACAGAACATACGTTAAGGTAACAAGCAAATAAGAAGTCTCAAAGGGAGAGAATCTCGGATAATGTCGCTTGAGAAATACTTAGGAGATACAGTAAATACAATGTGCAACACGAAAAACTTAGGTCACATTATATTACATTATCGGTGATGACAACCACTGGGCACCCAGAGGCTGTAGCCGACCATTGCGATGAACGCTGAGGTAGGAAAAATCTCTTACTCGAAGAGGCAACAAAAGATCTTCAGAGAAAGATGCCCCCGTTTAACAAGTATTTCAGTCCTGTGAACTTCTTGACACTCTCAACAGGCTGGACCACACTTGGGTCATGGCTCCCAAGTGTCTTTCTGTTGGTTACGCCTTGAGCAATGGAGTAGGCAGGGGAAAATATTTCTGCTGCTGTCCTTAATATGTATTCAAATGACACTTCTCACTTTCCCGATAATTGCGTTGTATTTATGCAGTGCGTTCGTAGTAGACTCAATTCTTTGCACGACTTCCTTATCTGGGTAGCGTGCTGTATCTAACATAACGATGCCTCCCAGTATTGGGCAATGGCAGAGCTGAGTGTCACGGATAAGCACCGTTATCTTATCAATGTATTATCCTTATTGAGTAGCTCTGCATAAAAACAAAAACTCATAGAAGTAAAACCCATATAAAAGGCAATGGTTTCATTGTTGAAATTCCTGATGGTGGCGTCACTGCGCCGCACATAAAGAGTATTCACTACAGACTAGACTAGACCTCGAAATGAATGGGTCCTAAATAGAGGGTTACAAATGTACATTGCACGCTATCCCACCGCCAGTTAGCGTATGTAAAATCGAGGGTTTGCCAGCTTCTCGACTTTGTTTACGAAATTTGCCGGACTTCCGGAGTTCGACCTCTTCCTCTAATCATCAGCAAAGTCAAATAAAATATATGGGATGACAACGTCAGGCAGCTGAAGTATGCTTTAAAGTAACATTTGAGTTCATGTTTTTTTAAGGACAATGTGATGGGAATCTTTCAAGGGCCATTTCGAGAATTTCTTGCACTGTTCTAGTTTCTGGGTGCCGGACTCACGTGTAGGGATTTAGCTGAGGCTTACGCGCAATGACCTCTGGGATTTGGGAGGGCTTGGAATTATGGATGGATTCAATGTTGATGACCTTAGTGGCCTATAAGAGGGAGAGAGGCGGTGGCGAGTATGTAGGGTAATCTAATAAGTTAATGATTCGTGGATGAGGTGATGAGAGATAGAGGGGGCGTAGAGGGAGAGAGAGAGAGAGAGAGAAAGAGAGAGAAAGAAAGAGAGAGAAAGAGAGAGAGAGGACAAAAAAAGAGAGAGGAAGGGGCGAGAGAAAAATTGAAGCTGTTGTGGTTTATGAATCAGTGGTGTGCGAGGAGCAAAGAGGACAGATAGGCAGATAACTAAGCAGGCAGGCAGACAAGTAGGCCGGCAAGCAAGCAGGCAGCCAGGCAGGCAGGCAAATAGGCAAGCAGGCAGACAGGCAAATAGGCAAGCAGGCAGACAGACAGAGACAGACAGACAGATAGACAGACAGATTTCTCGAATGTGCAGCTTTGCGGGCAGAAGAAGCAAGAGCTGAAGAACTAAATCGACGCCAGTCTATGGAACGAGCTAATTGGGTACGAGGAAAGAAAAGAGAATAGGTGAAACAAAAAAGACAGAAAATAGGAAAAGAGAAATGAACATTAGGGGTCGGTGAGTCGGTGCCGGCAGGAGAGAGACAATCCATCAAAAGTCTTCTCTATAGTTTTTGTGTACGTACGCATGTATGTGTGCACACGTGTGTGTGTGTGCGTCTGTGACCAAGAAATAAAATAGAGAATGGAGAACTCCCTGCAATTCAGTGCGTATTTGAGCACAATGAACAGAATGATGAAAGAATTCCTAGACAGATCGCGATATACAACGCACCAAATAAAACTTTCACTAAACAATCAGACTCGAAAAGGATGAGGTGGTTGGGAAGGGGTGGGGGAGGAGGATTTGAAGTGGATCGGACAGACTTGTGTTAGTAACTTTGAAAACAAAGATATCAAGCATTTTATTGCAACATAACATAATTACAGTCGCAGAGAACTGGATGAGCGATGATGTTAAGAGTCTATAGTCTACGTCATTCCTGACGTCACGAATCCACCAAAATGGACGAAAATATCCCAATTCCGACATTCTTCTGTCTGACTGACGATTAGGATAAAAGCTCGATTTTAGCTGTCAGCAATAATATGTTAGAACTTTTACCAAGATTTTTTCTTTAACACTAGCAGCATCTTTGGCAAGAGTCGCAGTATTTCATCCAAGTCGTGAGTGAGTAAATGAGAAGCTGAATGAGTAAAGGAAATCTTGATCGAGAACCGTTGCCTTTAATTTGGTCCTTAATAAGAACGTAATGTGTATTCATTGACGAAGTAACCAACACAGCCGTCTGAAAATTTGAAGCGAAATAAATCCATTATGTTTGTTCATTTATAGACACATGGCGTAGTATTTCTTTACAAAAATTTAATCTGTGCAAAAGTCGTATAACGATTCTGGGCTGCGCGAAATATGCGGTCTTTTTACCTGTGGGCGGTCTGTAGGAGATTCTCATGAACGGAAGTATCAGTCGTGATATATGCAGAAGCGCTATAAAATAATGCGCTGACTTGCGAATGGTGTTTGCTCTGCTTAATGAATGGATAGCTGTTTCAAAATCCTTGGATTTTAAATTTCTAGATGATCTTTAAGAGCAATGTACGACTGCATATCTGGGAAGTGCGTCGGTGCAATTGAGATCGAAAACATCATCTGTCAGAGCAAGGGTGCCTTTACAGAATACTAATAACAAAGACAGAGAAAAACAGAAGGGGGAAAAGCGACAGTGTGCAAGTTATCCGAACTTTGACCGGCAAGGAGAAAGAATTTAATTTAGGACAGGAAACAGCTCTTTGTCGATTGGAAACAGGAACAGTTATATTGAACAGACAAGAGAGGAAACACCGCCCACTTATTGCTCACAGCCCCCTTACCAGTAGTGCTGGGCAGGTCCAACATTTTAGATATAGATGCGATACCAATAACTATTTGTGGGCATCGATACCAATACGAGAACTTTACTTGGTATAAAATATGACTGCAACGCATGTGGCAGCAAATAAATGTCATGTGTCAGCTATTATGGCAAGAATCATCGATGCAAAATTCAAACAGAATTATTATCGTCACAAAAATAAAAAATGAGCACA
Source organism: Ellobium chinense (assembly GCA_033807755.1). Taxonomy (NCBI): domain Eukaryota; kingdom Metazoa; phylum Mollusca; class Gastropoda; order Ellobiida; family Ellobiidae; genus Ellobium; species Ellobium chinense. The sequence goes on from JAWQUT010000213.1 coordinate 510,414, forward strand.
TGCCGCCTCTTGACATTTGATGCAAACTTACAGCATAGGCTATTTTTAGCCACAAATCACTCTTCTGTTTTTCTGGAAAGCAGCTTAAAAAATACATGCACATGTCTAAAAGTAGAGCTTCTTTACCAAGTCATGACAAGTCGTAAATCCTTCATATTACATTAGGCTGCGTGAGAGGGGGGAAAAAAAGTCAAGCTATTCAATACTTTTCAAAAGGTACTTGCCGATACCGATGTCCACGACGTACTCGGTATCGTGTACCCGGTATCGATAATTGCCCATTTCTTACCAGTCCCTCTTTCTAGCCTCTGTGTTCCTGTTTCGGGTTAAGAGTATTTTTCTTCATGAGCTCGCTGGGAGCATAATAGATTCCTGAGAAAAAACAACAAAAAGTTTGGCAAGAACTTAAATGACGAAGCTTCCAACATTTTTGTGTCTGCCTATATCTCTGTTAGCTTTCCCATTCAGTCCATTGATTCATTCGTTTCTCTTTCCATCCATCCATCCATCCATCCATCCATCTATCCATCCATCTTTTCTTCCTTTATTCCTTCCTTCCTTCCTTCCTTCCTTCCTTCCTTCCTTCCTTCCTTCCTTCCTTCCTTTCTTCCATCCATCCATGCCTGTTGGCCACTTTTGTTCTGCACTTCTAAGCCGCTGTCGACCAGCCTCTCTGTTTTCCAACCCTAGCCGGCTCATTCATGATTCTGTTCGTCTCTACATCTTCCGTCACTTTCTCCTCCTTTTCTCATTCACTCATTCTTCCTTCCTTCTCTCTACACTCACCCTTAGAACGATCCTCTACCCCCCAAAATGCCCCCCCTGCCCCCCTCAGGCTTCCGATCTCTTCACACCCCATCTTGATCAATACTAAGGCCAGTAACCCGCCCAGTCTATTACACGTCAATCACACTTAGTGTGTAATTCCCCCCTTACACAATTACATCTTCTCCATTACATCAGGGCAGGCACATTACTGTGTAGTGGCGAGAGCTTCTCTTACAGCTGTTTTTTCGCAAGTTTACAATGACCTCTCACGACAGAACGTTTCTGCGAACGACAGCATCTGAATTTTTTTTGCGGGGGGGGAGGTAATTAAGCAGTTTTTATGTTATTTCGAGATCTAGACCTCATTATTACCCGCGCAGAAATTGCTTGACTCAAGGAAGATTTCGCTTGGCTATATGTTGAGGGGGGCACAGGGAGGTGAGAAGAGGGAAGAAGTGATCATATTTTAATGATAACATTCTAGGCTTGGGCCATTATTAGCTCATTTTTTTAGATCGACGGGCATGATTTCTCTTGTTTTGATGTTTAGACTTTATCTTTATAAGTGGAGACTTTGTTTCCAAAATATTTTTGAAAAACAAAAAAAAAAAAAAGAAGTTTATTACAGGTCGGGATGGGGTGAAGAATGGGAAATGATAGACCTCAGTGTAATGCTTTTTTTTTTTTTCCGGAGTGTAGGCTGTACCAGCTGTACAACATAACTTCAATGCCTTTTTACAATACACCTGTAAACCAGATAAACCTAAAATAAAAATTTTCACCGGTTCATGCCACCAATCCCCTCCTCCATGATGTATCAGATGTTGACACCTTCACGGCTAAATGCAGGACTAGTCATACAATCCCCGTTAAAATTTGCAACACTTCATTTGATACCAAATCACCACTACATTTTGTTTCTCTCGTTATCAAGCTATATTCAGCCTTTCTTCAGTGCTGAAAATCGCGTGGAATTATTCCATCTTCCATGGATCCAAAACTCAACAAGCGCGCAGTGACGCAATTCCGGTGTAGCAAACAACAAAACAATGACATGTCAATGGCAGAACGTTTGGCCATAAACTTAATCGTTTCAATCGGCGGATGTGCTCGCTCAAACATGTAAAAGGTCTGCCCTTTGGAAAAATCCCTGGATTTCATTAAATGCGGTGTATGATTCTTCATTTCTCCTGTAAAAATTCGGAAATGCAGGCTATGGGATTGTTACACTCTCTCCGCCACTTCGTTAGTGAAGCCAGTGAAAAAATAGGGAGATTGTATAAGAAGAGCTCATGATGACATCACATCCACCAGCACAGCGTACACGGCAATGAGATATTTCCATGATGCTTTCTTGTGTCATGTTTTCAGGAAACACCTCCATCATTAAAATTGTGGGACATAGAGAACGGACACTTTTTACTGCCTTTCATAATTAACACTTATCCTCAGGAGGGACACTATTATAGATACTATAGGGTAAAAAAAAACCCCAAAACAGTCTAAACGATCTACCAGTAGACGGGCATTGTTCAAAAGATTCGTTTTTTGAAAGTACAAATGCGATGAAATTCTAAAAGGGGCATGGCGTTTTTAAAAAATTAGGAAGTCTTAAGTAAATAAAAAAAGACTTCGAAACACAGCACAATGTGGCTCTCAAATTGAAATTTGCGAGGCCTTAGGGAAATACAGCAGCTAGTTCCTCTAATGATTTAACTGGTTATCGATTTTTGAAGAAAGAATTGCAACGAACAACAAATCACCTTTTTCTGCTTCCCCCACTCCCCTCCCCCTTTCACCTTTTTTTTTTTTTTTGCCAGCAATCCGTGTCTATGATTAGTTGTTAGCCTTTCTAACAATTTGCAATTTTGTTATCAAAGATGACGTAAAATAATACTGAAATGGCAAATGATATTGGAAAGACCGGAATCGTGAATAGTAACAAAAATAATAATAATAAAATAATCATATTTTACTAAGCTAAGAGCAGGCATTTATACAACGCCTATGCTTTTCATTCCGAAACCACCTCCACCCTGACAAGCCGTGATTTTCCTTTCGCCACCCTTCTGGTTACCATGGCATAGAAACAGCTTGTGAGAATGCTGGTTTACAGGGCCTGTAGAAAGAGCAGCGGTACTGTAAGGGCCCCAGGGAGTTGACAAGTGTACTGAGTGATCTGGCTTGCTGAGTTACTGATAATGTGATATTGCTTGCTGGATACAATACTTATACAGTCTTCATTAGTATTTTTATAATATAATAAAGCTAAGGGGTCGAGCTCAAGTACAAAGCTATGTAGTTCACTTAAAAGTCGGCTACAACCATGCAGTCTGATATGCCACCATCTTTGTCGATGCTCAGATGCGTGCTGGCCTTGTTTTTTTTTTTTTTCTCTATTTGGAAGGGACTTTATTATTATATTTTTAAAGACTGACTCTTCGTAATAAATGTTCATGTAAATGGCTAATACTCTTTTGCAGTTTGCTGAAACAAATAAAAATGAGTTCATTATGTTAAGCAGCAGCAGCAACACAACAATTGAGAGTTCGCACCCAAGCAATGTCCACTCATCTGACTTCACCTTCATTAACCCCATAGGTCTAGATCACTTCATATATTTTTCAATTCTATTGGGTGTTTACAATGCCATTGTCATTTTAAGGACGTTGACCGCTAGCTTTTGGACACTATTGTTCACTGCCTGCAGCCAGGTACCCATTTTATAAGTCGATGGACTGAGGAAGATGTTAAAAAGATGGTAGAGCAACTCCCTCTGTAGATCTAATCTAAGCATCCTGAAGTACTTCATTTCTTATGGGCACTCACAGGAGAATTAAATCTTCTCCACAGACTCATACATGGATGCCCTTCATAGCATGCATTTCAAAATCATGAAGAGGACTTGAGAGGAAGTCCCAGTATTGAAATTTTATACACATAATGGAATCTTCGTAGATTTGTATAGGCTAAGAATAGTTTTCAAGAGACGTAAAAATATCAAGTGCAAAGAAGTTCTAGAGCTCTTAAGGATATTGAGGACGTTTGTCATCGAGTGTATGTCGATTGTGTGAGGAAGGATGTAAGAAGTGTTTGATCGATGCCAGAGTGAAGAGAGAGAGAGAGAGGGGGAGAGAGAGAGAGAGAGAGAGAGAGAGACAGAGAGAGAGAGAGAGAGAGAGAGAGAGAGNAGAGAGAGAGAGAGAGAGAGAGAGAGAGAGAGAGAGAGAGAGAGACACTCAATATAATGGAAATGAACACATCAGAACAGTGGCGTCACGTTTAGGATAACTAGGATGGGGATAATGGGATGTCCACCGGTAGGGCTGGTGTCCCAGAAGTGTTTACACGAACGTTTTATTATTTTGGTGCCACCGGTCTTGGTTCAAATCCTGTTGCAGAGAAGAAATATTTTTTCATTGGTATTTTTCTCGGTGTTTAAAAGACACTCTCTTGTCGGAGGTCTGACGGGGATTTAAGTTTCCTCTATGCTGTAGCGGTTATCGTGCTGAACAGCTGGAGCTAACATAACACATGCAAAATACCATCGCTTTCCTCCGAAATAGTTTTGATATAGCGAAAACGTGGAAAGAACTTAGGTGGACAACTTTACGAGATATCGAGAGCAGTAATAGCACTAGCAATAACAGCAGCGATATTTTGAGTAGCAATAATGGCAGCGATATTTTGAGTAGCAATAATGGCAGCGATATTTTGAGTAGCAATGATAGCAGCGATATTTTGAGTAGCAATAATAGCAGCGATATTTGCAAGAAGCTTAGGTGGAAAACTTTACTTTGCAATAAAAGCAGAGATATTTTTGTAATATTTACAACAGCAATCACAACGAAAATTAGAGCTACAGTAATGGCCATAACAATATTAAAAAGCAGCTAAAACAATACACAAATAACTATATAGTTATTCTAGCAGCAACTGCAACATGAACGCTAGAAAAGAAGAATTGCAAATAAATGCAACGACCTCTTCTACTCCATTCCCCCATCCACCCCCACACTCCCACAGCCCGTGTCCGCCCATGGTAATGAGGTCTAGATTTGGAAACGAAAGACATCGAGCACGACCGAAGTTATTGTCGTAAAGGGGAGAGTTTTATCGAGAGGAATAATTGCGATGTGACAAAAACAGCAGGAGAAGCCGTTGTCTTCTTTCAACCATGTCGTGGGAAAAGCTCAATACTCTATCGCTTCCGTTAACATATAGCAAAGCATTCCATGTGAATAAAGGTTGGGGAAATACGGGATTGTGTAGAACGATTTGAAGTGGGCATGAAGAGTGCTAATTCCTTAAAAAATATCTCTACACGCTGTTGGTGCTTGAATTCCCACAGCAAATTCCGATACCACCGTCAAAACCGGTCTAAATTTCTGAACAAAATAATACCAAATTTAGTTACTTGGCCTATTTTGTGAAATACAACTTTATACGTTATAGGTGGTAGTGGTGATGATGGTAGTGGTGGTGGTAGTGGTAGTGGTGGTGGGGAGGGGGAAGAAGGGGAGGGTTTACGCTGTTCCAGTTTGCGTTCGTATTTCCATTGTAACCATAACTAGATCTAAAACATCATTTTGTAATTTGATGTGCATTAAAACTGCACGTCAAAACGTTCTTATATATAGCAGTCGAATTACGGACGAAATTGGAATCAAGGGAATTGCTCTATACAGACTTTATTACTACCCTGCGGCAAAAACTAAAATAGTTTCTAACAAGAGGGGCTAGTTAATGGAGGCGGTTTTGAATTAATGGAGTTTATCCTTATCGCTATTATTAATTTTTTTTTCTTAAGCAAAGCACGCAGTTCCGGGAACAAAATGGTTTGCCGGGGGCAGGGTTTAGTGAGCTGATGGGACGACAGCTGTGCAATGGAATCGGACGGAAATTGAAGAATACTAACAGAATTAGAATCAGAACGTTTGTTGGGCCATAAGCTAAAATAACATCATTCACAATGGGGAAAACATATGACATGATAGCTCTTATATACATGTATACTAACTTAAGCGTAAATATCTTTCCAGTACATAAACACTCTTAAGGAGACGCAGATGATGTACCAATCCAAGGCCTGATTTCTGAGACTCAGATTTACCATTTTGACGAAGTACCAAATGCAGCTGATGTGATTCAAAAATTAACCAACACATGAAAATAAAAATAAAGTTTAGAAAACGATAAAGAAAAGATAATAATTTATGAGAGAAAGGAGACAAAAGGATAACTTTAAGTGGACTAAGGAAAAAAGAACGTAATGTACTTCAGCAATTCTCGTACAAAAAGAAAGAGACATAAGAAAAAAAAGAGAACTTAGCTCCATGTTATTTTAATCGACTACATCAGATGCTGGCGCCCCAGCAGTGCCAGATTAAAACTGGGCAATGTCCAAACTTCAAAAAGCATGGAAAAACCATTGTTTAAAAGTTACACCAGACGATGTTCATTCCAAAATGGAATTGCACAATAATTGGAAATGGTCTCTTTAAATTATTTTGTAGCAATAACGTATTGAACGTGAAATTTGCAAATGGTGTTAAAACGGTGTCCTCCCTGCAGGAGACGTGTTGTCTGCTGAAAGTTGAAACCTTTGCCTGGTTCCAGCTTTCAACAGACAATACCTGCGTTGCAGGGTTCCTAGGTTAAGCCTGTCAGTAAACAATTGGGTTTGTTGCACAACAACAACAAGACTGAAACCGTGAAGTGCGCAAGAGAAATCAGCCTCAAGAAATGAATTAACAGAATGAAAAGCAACCAACCAAAACAAAACTATCGCAATTAAACAGATTGGATCCATGTAAAATTGATGGACACCGTACCATCAGCTGTGGCAAGCATTGAACAGATCTCCATCCTTACCAGCATGGGACATCACTTACCGGTGAGATCGAACACATCATTTTCATCGCCATCATCACCGTCATCATAGTCGTCAATGTCATCATCATACAAACACTTGTGAAGAATTTGAGAATTTCAATGTCACCATAAAATATAGCTGTTACGGATTTTCCACCCACACCTGAAAAATTCCACTACCATTACCATGGTAGTTACTACGGTTTCTAAAACATTGAACCACAAACCACCATGATTACATATCTCACCATCAACTTCACCACTTTACATCCACCACCACTACCACCACCATCAGTGGTAACACCACCACCACCACCACCACATTTAGTCAATACGAAAATAAAAAAAAAGAAAACAAACATTTTTTAACCCAATAACCATCACTGCAACAAATATCTCCAATAAAAATTAACATCATCATCATCATCATCATCACCACCACACCAACATCATCATCATCATCATCGACAACAACAACAACAACAACAACAACAACAACAACAACAACAACAACAACAACTTCATCATTGTAAAATAAGCGACAACTATCAGTACTATCAACTTTTAATGAACAATTTATATGAGCTATAAGGTACAACATATCAACATCATCATTATCATCATCATCATCATCATCATTACAAATTCAGTGGAATCTATAAAACACTAATTCAACCAGGCAATGAAATCTTTACAGAACAGCTAAAAATGTTAAGTGACACTTCCAAATGTTTTGACAGAAGCCATTCATCAGTAGAAATAAATCATGAACAACTCAACATTGAAACGTCTATTGTCATCACAACCATCATCACCATCTGAGGTAAAGGGAACGAAAGAAAAAGAAAAGCAACTAAAGTTCCGTCACACAAACGCATTTAAAAGAATAAATGAAAAAATGAATAAATATAAAATAATAGAAAAATGTCATCATCATCAACATAGTAAAATATGCGAAAATTTTAAAACACTATTGCAACCCGATATAGATCATATGGATGAGATTCATAGAAACATTCATCATCATCATCATCATCATCATCATCATCGTCGTCATCATCATCATCATCATTATCATCAATGTTAAAGAAGTGAAACAATTATAAAATTATGTCCACCAGATATACTTTACATGGTAAACTTACAGGAGCAAAATATATTTCATTACAGTTCTAAATTTTCAGCAGAAGTATTTTTGAGTAAAAATCATATGAATAATGGATGCGGAATAAACACATTCACACCACCTTTGACCATCACCACCATTACCAGCACCATCACCACCATCACCACCACCACCACCATCATCATCATCATCATCATCATCACTTGGAACACATTAAACATTTTTTAAAGTTTTGTCCAAACCAGTGAAAGTTTAGGAAATACACCTTAATATTTCAAATGGACTTATATACTGATATAAAATAGTTACTAATTTTTGAATCAAAGATGTGATTCTTCATCAGGTTAAATATCATCATGACCATCATCACCATCACCACCACACCACCACCATTATCGTCTTCATCTCTATCATCATCATCATCATCATCATCATCATCATCATCATCATCATCATCATCATCATCACCACCACCACAAAACCATGATATTCAACAATATCTGATCTCAAACCAACCTTCAAATCGCACAGCTTAACTGGGGCAAAGAAACGAGCGCCATCAAGAAGATGTATGAAACGGAGCTGGAGGAGGCGAGGAAAGTGATAGAAGAAACGAACAAGGAGAAGAACAAACTAGAGGTCAAAATGCAGACCATGCAAGACCAACTCAGCGATGCCATGAGACAGTAAGTTTTCATTCAGTTCCTCCATCTTCTTTCCTTCCGTCCTTCTGTCATTCCCTCATCTATTCCTTCCTTCCTTCTTTCAGTTGTTCCTCCCACCTTTCCTTCATTCCTTCTCTCATTCGTTCCATCATTTTTTTCTTCTTTCTTTCGTGTCTTCCTTTTTCTTTCCTTCCTTCTTTCAAAAAGTGCTTTTCTCCTTATCCTATCTTCTTCAATACCAGACTATTCTTGTAATTCATTTATTAAGTTCACGCACTCACTTGTTTGTCCTCTCAGTGTTCTTTTATTCATTCTCTCCTTCATTCGAGCAGTGCTATTGGTCGCAATCCATCATGATTCATACCACACATGTTATTCATTCATTCATTCATTCATTCATTCATTCATTCATTCATTCATTTGATCGGGAAGCCACAGAAAAGGGAAATGCAATGGTGGAGTACACCTCACCCTCTCCCCTATCTCCTCAAACGGTAATAAGGGAAAATTAAGATAGTAAAAAATGGAAGGAAGGAAGGAAGGAGGGAAGGAAGGAAGGGAGGAAGGGAAGGAAGGAAGGAAGGAAGGAAGGAAGGAAGGAAGGAAGGAAGGAAGGAAGGAAGGAAGGAAGGAAAAAAGGAAGTTTGAATGAAAGAGAAAGAGAGTGAGAGATGGATAGAAATGTAAGAGAATCGAGGAAACTCTCAAATGCAGCATTACTGCTAAACTCCCAAACCAAAAGAAAGAATAAACTATACTATATTTGGATCCAACCAGAGAGCTACCAGCAAAACACACTCACCGCTCATGCGCAAAACGTCACGTGTTTGGTGCAGTTACCATAAAGACTCCACTCCCAGCATGAGGCAAACAAAGCCTGTTCCAAAACTACACGAATGTTCCAGACACGCAAAGACGTGATCTAAATCATACTAGAGGTCTTGAAGATCTTGTTTGTTGCTTGGGGATCAACATCAGTTTCGAGAGGTCTTCAGACCGCGTCTGTATGCAGTAATGGTGGCTTATGGGTTGTGGGACGGGAAGATGGAGAATGTTTGCTTTTGGGTGGATGGGGGGAGGCTGTAAAATAATCTTTTTTTTTTTATGTTGTTGTTGTATTTAAGACTTGTACCAGTAATGGACCCATCCTTTTATAGGACTCTAGTTATATACATGACTCCAGTTACATAAACGATATCATTCATGACACTGATGATGATGAGGAAGATGATACATAAACCGCTCCTTCTGCACCATCTGAATAGAAATGACGTGGTACAAACTGGAGATGTTGTTTAAGAGGAAAGGGGCGAAAAGGAAGGGTGAAGCAGGGGGATGGGGATAGGGGCTTGGAGACAAATCATTACTGAATACTTGTCTCGGTACCCCCCCC